>CAOLHI010004564.1:0-111427 GCA_948474755.1 Ctenosaura bakeri
TAGGAGTTCAAGCCATCTGGAGAGCTACAGAGTTCTCATCTTTAGTTATAGTTAAAAGTCCTGCTAATGTCAAGGTTGTTCCAATTTACATGATTAAGTTCCCATCATGTTTTTTTTTTATTAGGCTTATTCATATTGTGTTTTTCAGGATATAAATCTTTCCAAAGCAGATGATAAGTAATATTCAGATGATCTCTGTTATGGCTTTTCAAAATGTTATGAACATATAACCAGATTTGCCAAATCCTTCACAAATGGGCAGCAGTGGCAAATTGCTTTTTGGGGCAAAGGAAGGGATACCAGCTGGCCCTTTGTGCAGGAGGGAAAGGGAACAAGGCATTTTAGCAGGACTAGGCTCTGAGACCCTCTTTACTTCATTCAGCTTAAAGAGATGTTTCTTCAAGTCTGGAGATGACCGAAGTCTTCTGCAGCATAACAGTTCCTGCCCAGCCAGGTGTTCTAAATACTAGGTCTAAATGTACCTCACAAACACATAGACAGACACACTTGGGATGTGGCATGTTTTTTTCTAAATTAAACTTGAAGCATAGCTCCATTCTTACAAACCAATATTGTATATACTTCCAAAGGTATCTTCAAGCAAGTATCTACTTAGCAATTGCAAAGCAGTCCAATTACATTTACCTTCCAGCATCATCTGGTGCCCTTTGCCAAGTCATTGAGTCAGGAGTTTGTGTTTTCTAGGTAGTGGCAATGCTACTGAGATTTCTCTGCACCTATCAGAAGAAGCACACACTGCATTAGAGGCTCCTGGAGCATAACTTGAGCTATGTATTGGGAAAGTAGAAGGAGTTATTACAGCTACCCTAGAACTTTTTTTTCCAGGTAGAGAATAAAAGGAGAATCTAACATCATAGCTTAACATATCAAGAGACATTTCATCCCCTCTTATGGCTTTCTAATACAGCCCTTCCCAAACTGTTGCTGTCCAGGTGTTTTGGACTGCAGCTTCTGTCAGCTCCAGTTGTCATGGCCATTGTTGAAGAATGAGGGATTTGAAGTCCAAAACAAACTGGAGGGTTCTAGGTTGACCTAGGCTGATCTGATGTGTCCTCCTTTGGAAGTAATTAGTGGAAAGTCTAAGTTGAAGTGGTGGCAGCCAGAGTTGTAGGGTTTATGCTTGGTGCTGCCTTTGTCTGTTTTCTGTGGGATACATAAAACTATCTTTAAAGCTGTTGTACAAAACCTTTAAATCTGTTGTGCATTCCAGATCTTGTCCATGTGTGGAATTATAAAACATAAATGTTAAACTGAGCTGATCAGTTCATTTTTATTCCACTGTAATAGGAAAAAGAGAATGAAGCATGCACAAATTATATAACATAATTATATAATATTATATAATGTCAGAAGTCTGCAGAATGAAGAACAAGAAAGGAAAAATATATTAAAATACACAATAATAAATTAGATATTATGTAAATATGAGAAAGAACAGTAAGCCCCCATCCCTGTGTAAAAGTCTCTGAAAGGGTATGGAAACCCATTGCTGTAAGAGTGATTCTAGTGTGGTTTATTTTGTTTTAGTGTACAGGAAAATAATTTGGAAATTAAACTTTCCTGGTAATTACCTGCTTCTTGACTTCTGTTGCTCTGTGTCTAAAATTTTGATGCAGTATCTAAAATTATATTTTATATAGTAAAACTTGGGTTCATGCTGAAGATAAGAGATTACTGTAAATGAGAGGCTGTAAGCAGAAGTATCTGTGGTATCAGATAACACCATGCTAAATTTTCCTGTTTCATCCTTTCTGAAAACTAGAC
Organism: Ctenosaura bakeri; assembly: GCA_948474755.1. NCBI lineage: Eukaryota > Metazoa > Chordata > Lepidosauria > Squamata > Iguanidae > Ctenosaura > Ctenosaura bakeri. Next base: position 1,786 of record CAOLHI010004564.1, read on the forward strand.
AGTACAGAACTAAGTTATCTCCTTATATCCTGTAGAATGGAAGATTTGACAAATCCAGAAGATATCAGAGTCAATCCAAAATGTGACAGGAAGATTTCGCTTTATGGCTACTTAAGAGGAGCCTACTTGAAAAACAAAAGCCAAATACACATGCCAGGTTGGATATAATCATTTTTATTTTCTTATTCATACTGTGTTTTGTTGTTCTCAAAGAACCATCTTGAATTTTTACGATAAATATAATTTGCAGGCACCTTGATTCAATGGAGCACAGATAGAAACTTATTTTTTAAATTTGTATATTTCCTTCCTGTTGTCTATGTGGCAGGGACAATAATTTAGCATCCCATTTCTCTATTCAGAAAAATGTTTAGCTCTTAAAGTGAGTTTAAAAAAGTTTAATAAATATTGCTATATCCATATTGCAGATTTGGGGATGGAGTCTATGTGTATATGTGCATGTCTGTGTGTGTGTGTGTGAGAGAGAGAGAGATAGAGAGAGAGAGAGATTTGTCATTCAAATGTGATTTTGGTCTCTGGGCTTATATTAGGCCAGAACAATCATTTTTCAAAACTAAGAAGGATGGTCCCTTCTTGTTTCTAAAACAAAATACTGTGTGCATAGGAGCTTAAAATAATTTAAGGGGGCTATGTTTAAATGACAAACTGCATCTTCCAAAAGTTTGTGGCCATGCATTTGCCATAAGTGTTTGAAAAAATTTGAAGGGACTTGGGGTGCAGCCCCTAAGGTCTCAGGGTGGGCAAAAGTGGCCTCAGGATCCTCAGAAGTTGTCCTCCCCAAATTAAGCTGATTTATTCCATAGAAGTTACAAGTATTAAAACAAGTGTAAATGTATAATTGGTTGTACTTTTTCCATTTTTCTGTTATATGTTGAAGGAATGTATTAAAGTTCTTAATATTGTAATCTGCTTTCATTTGTTCAGATGGAAAGGGAATATGAGAAATTAATATTTAAACTGGAGGATTCAGCTTTATAGATAGTAGTGTGCCATGTATCAAAATTGACTCATTTTTCAGCAGCATTCTATGTGTAACAGATTTCAGTATCTAAAGCATTATGGGAAATCTAGCCCATATAATGTTTCACTGTGTTGAAATTGGTGTCATTCTGATTTTAATACATGAATGGTTACTTGTAATAACATTTTTTAGTTCTTTTTATTGTTCCATTAAAACAGAAAGAGAAAGAAAAAAAATAAGGAACTTCAAACAAGAGATATATCCATAAACAATTATCAAATAACAAAAGACCCCAATTTCACATACAGCAGTAATAAAAGAAGATTAAAAAAAGAAGAAAAAAATAACAAACAACGAAATCATAATTTACAGCATAATTTGAATAAAATAAAATATAGATACATACCGAGTGATCTTCACTTATTTACACTTCTTATTTCATAGTCAGTTATATCTTATCTAGCAATTATCAACAAAATTTAACATTTATTTAGTATGTCAAAATAAACCACTACCTTAACTGGACATGTTTAAGCTACATCAATAGGATTCTTACCTCTCACAGTTTCAAAATCCATTTTTTTATTATATTATTTGTGAGTGGTTATAACTCTTTGATCTTAGCTTCATGTTCCTAGTGTTTAACCTAGTTATCCAATCTATATAGATACCTCTATCTAGACAAAAAATAATATCTTTTAAAATATTAATTTGTCACACAAATTTTCTCTTCTGCCATATGAAGAAATTCTTGACCTGTATCTTATAGTTTTAACCCAATTGTAGCTGTTTTCCCCCATTTGGATTCCCAAAGAGGGGAGATTAGATTCTATTCTTCATTAAATTGTTTCATGGCTTTGTCCAATAATATAGTTGTCAATTCATCTAATTCATTTAAATCATATAATTTCCATAACCACTCATCAATATCTGGAGCTTCTTTTTGTTTCCACCTTTGTGCAAATACCAATCTGGTTGCTGTAACCATATAGATCATCATTTTTCACAATGAACTTTTTAAAGTATTTGACATCAAATATATTTAACACATATATTTCAGGATTCATTGGGAAATTAATTTGAAGAGTTTTAGTAATACAGTCATGCACATTCCTCCAATACTTCTTTGCTATGTCACAACTCCACCAAAGATGGTACAGAATTCCCTTTCAGAACATTTCCAACATGTATTTTTAGTATTCTTACTTATTTTAGCCATTTGTACCAGTGTATAATACCGTCTGAAATAAATTTTATAATAATTCTCTTTTAAACTAGCACTTTTTAAAAAATTTTGTGCATCTTTCCATGAGTTCTCCCAACTTTACAGTGAAATTGGATGTCCCAATATTTTGCACCCATTTTATCATAGTATTTTTGACAACTTCCTGTTCCATCTAATAGTATTTTATATATTTTACCAATGAAATGATCTATACCGGGTGTAATAACATTTTTCATTTCCATACCTTTCCCATCAGGTGTAGGGGATTTCACTGTAAGTGACATCAGTTTTCTGCCGGATCCATGCGCGCTTCCTGAGCACCAAAAGAAGCGTTCCTTAAATGAGAAGGAAAAGCTGATCTATGCCCCACTATCAGGTGTTGGAGGCTTAGTATATGACAAAGATGCAGTTTATATTGATCTTGGAGGAAGTCATGCTCATCAAGAGGAAGAGGTAAAGGTTTAAGGTTCTTGACTTGATTTGTTATTTTTCAATAATCCAGTATTGAATCATGTACAGTATCAATGAAATCAATTCTAATCACTCTTAAGGTTCTGTCTCCATCATGCTTTTGTTGCACAGAACTAATCTTTATGGAGGAAATCTGCTGTGTTCTGTAATGTTTTACATTTGGCATGAATGAAGGTATATTAATCAGTAAGGTATTGTTTATACTGGAAAAAAGGGTGTGAATGCACAGACAATAGGAATAGACTTTGGATAACCTGGAATGGTTTTAGCATGTGCAGTGTCAAAAGGAGTGCTCTAAAACGTTGCTTCTTAGGGTATCTAATATGGAGGGCTGGTAATTTTTCCTCTCAACCTGCCAAGGACCAGTACAGTATTTGTGCCCTTTGGATACAGTTGTTTCTTTCTTTCTTTCCTAGAAGCTCCCCAGGGACTTTATAGCAGATGGCTCAGAAATCAGCTTAATACACTATTTTATATAGTACTTATCTAAAGTACATTCTGATAGTTAGTTTTTCTTTGTAGGGGTTTCAGTCTCCTTGTGTTCTTGTTTATCCAGTCATTCCCTCAGGAGATAAAATAAAGTTTTCTTGTTGAGGTGTTTACTTTAGTTCTGTGTTCTGTCCTGGGCCCAGTGCTATTCAACATCTTTATCAATGACATGGATGGGGGAATAGAGGGCATGCTTATCAAATTTGCAGATGACACCAAATTAAAATGGATAGCTAATACCCCAGAGTATAGGTTCAGAATTCAAAATGACCTTAACAGATTAGAGAGCTGGGAAAACTAACAAAATGAACTTCAGTGGAGAGAAATGTAAGATACTATGCTTGGGCAGAAAAAATAAAATGCAGAAATAAAGGATGGGTGACACCTGGCTTGACCATAGTACGTGTGAAAGAGATCTAGGAGTCTTAGTAAACCACAAGGTGAGCACGAGTCAACAGCATGATGTGGCAATTAAAAAAGCCAATGCAATTCTAGGCTACATCAATAGGAGTATAGTGTTTAGTTCAAGGGAAGTGATAGTATACTCTGTTCTGCTTTGGTCGGGCTTCACCTGGAATACTGTGTCCAGTTCTGAGCACCCCAATTCAAGAAGGATATTTACAAGCTGGAAATGGTAAAAGGCCTGGAAACCATGCCCTGTGAGCTTAGGAAGCTGGGCATCTTCAGCCTGGGGAAGAAAAAAGGTGATATGGTAGCCATGCTTAAATATTTGAGAGGATGCCATATGAAAGACAGGGCAAGCTTGTTTTCTGCTGCTCCAGAACTTATGACATAGAGCAGAGGTTTCAGACTACAGGAAAAAAAATTCCACCTTATGAAGAACTTCCTGATGGTAAGGGCAGTTTGACAATGGAATACACTGCCTCAGAGTGTAGTGGAGTCTTCTTCTTTGGAGGTTTTTAAACAGAGACTGGATGACCATCTATCGGGAGCACTTTGTGTATTCCTGCATGGTGGGGACTTGAGGATCCTTGTAGTCTCTTCCACCTGTATGATTCTATGAGTTCTGCATGTTTACATATCAAAATGAACACAGCATGGATCCAAGGCGGTGATTTGTTTAGCCCAGAAGTGAACAAATTTTCAGAGCCTGAGGAACATGTTCACCCTCTCCTACCACCTTGATGAGCCGCACCCCCCACTTATCTTCCATTAAGTAGCAAATCACACACCCAGAAGCTTACAGGATGCATGTGAGCTATCATTTTAGGCCAGAAAATAGATAATCAGCTAGTTGTATCAGGCATCTGAAAAAGCTAATAGTTTCAGGTTTGTATTCAGTTTTCGATGATTGGCTAGTTTCAGGTTTCTCAAACAGGAGCTCAGGGATGGGGGTGAGGGTTATGTTTAGTTGTCAGTTGACACAACCCGAAGAATTTTTATGTGTGATTTGCCATTTTGGGGGAGGATGAGTGCTGAGCCTTCTTGAGTGCGCCTGATTTAGCCACTCCAGCTATAACCAGGAGGGACTGGGCGGTGTGCTCTGGTATACTGGTTTGTCCTTAACAAGCTGAGATTTTTGGAGTTCTGCTTTGTTGTCATGTCTGAATGTGTCCATTTTGCCCTGTATAGCTGATGCAGAGAGCTGGTTAAAGCTGTGTACCAGCATTTCAGGAATTTGGCTTGTATTCTACTTTTTGTTCAGTACATGACATTTTACATTTTTACCACTGGTAAACGTAAGTGGAATATATTGTGTTGCTTGAATACATCATGTTCTTTCCCAGTTTTTTGCATCCAGTGTACCTGTAATTAATGATTGTTAATCAGATTATTAGAAAATACAGTAGTTATTGAAACAATTTCATTTTTCAGGATAATGTAAGACCAAATCACGAACTAGTCCAGAGCCTCATTTCCACACACTCAACCATTGATGCCAAGATGGCTTCAAGCAAAGTATCTCTCTTTATGGATTCCAAACCATTAGAGGCTGGAGATGTTGAAAGCCAAGAGTAAGTTCCAGGCTCCTGGTCAAGTGAAGGCAACATTTCTTGATTAAACAGAGGAGCATTTTAACTTACAATTTTTAGATTTAGTCCTAGCAAATGCAGTTTCTCTTAAAGCCTCTAAGCAGCTAAGTACAATAATGTAGGAACTGTGGTTCATTGGTGACATATGCTATATATGCTAGTATCTGTGCAGGTCAGAGCACATTCAGATTTTTCACCTGAACAGTACCTAGAGTTGGGTGAAAGAGACTAATATTATCTAACTATTCATATCATTGTATTACTTTCATATCCCTGGGATATGAGTGTGAATTTTACTTTAGAATTTTGAAAATTGCAGTATTTGCTCCAAGACATGCATGTAGCCCTTATAATAAGAGCCAACATAGTGATTTGAGTGTTGCACTGGGACTCTAGGAGACCACAGTTCAAATCCGCATTCAGCTTTGGAAACCCACTGAGTGACCTTGGACAGGTTACACTCTCTCAGCCTCAAAAGGTGGCAAACCTCCTCTGAATAAAATTGTGCCAAGAATATCCTGTTATAGAGTCACCATGTGTTGGAGTTTACCTGAAGGCACATAACAACAGAGTCTGGAGTGGATTTGAATGTAAAGTAAGAAGTTAGTTCATATATACAATCTTCATTACTCTAATAGTAGGACTGGATTACTTTTGTACACCAATAGTTAAGTTAAAAAGTCACTTCAGTGAAGTAGACTTTTAGTATTTTCATTTTTAAGTGGTTTGTGAAACTTGGCTTGGTTCTTGTCTCTTTCTGTTTATTTTGGAAGGATTTTCCCAACGCCTAAAGAAGTAAAACAACTTGACCCACATTCTGGGAGGGTACGGCGGAAAGCAGTGTTCGAAGATGAAGAAGATGAAGAAAACAACGATGGAGGAAGTGATGAGGAAGATGAAGAAATGTCTGTGGATGAGAATGAGGATGGGGGTGACAGTGACAATGAGGAAGGAGAACATAATGATAAAGGTTTTTCAGATCAGGATCTGATTTTGTCGTCTGGCAGGCATCTTAAAAAAGAAAGCAAAGAAGCAACACGAACTGAACTACCAGCCTTTGCTGACAGCGATGACAATCTTGAGATGAGTTCAAATGAGGATGAAGAAGAAAAAGAAGAAGAGGAAGAAGAAGAAGAAGGCCTTGGTGGGGACACAGAAGAAATAGATGGAGAGATAATTGATTCTGGATCTGAATCTAAAAATACAGATTTACTTAATAAACCTATGCGTTGTGGCAAAACAGACAAAGAGTTAAAGAATAATAACAACCTAGGCAAAACAGCAGCTTCTGCTACAGATTCTGCAAATGGGATGATTGAAGAAGCATCAGCATCTGAATCAGAAGACTCCTCTTTGGAAGAGGAAGGAGAATCAATGGATGATTCTGTTGCTGAGGAATCTGATAATGATTCCCTACTACAAAGTGCTGGGACTGAAAAAGATGTAAAATACAATGATGATGTTGAAGAGCTCTTGAAAGAGGAGGAGGACTATAAAGAAGCATCTGACTTTTCTGCAGACACAGCTGGTATGTACTCTTGTCTCCTTTTTCTATGTCTGATGCTGTATTAAAATGTGGTTTCCAGTTTTCCTTTGGTGCTGTACGGTGGCTGGAAAAAGGAACCATGTGTGAAATGGTTTATTTGTCAGTTGTCAGTCATCCAATCAATTCTGGAGCCTTGATTTGCTAAAATGTAATTAAGCTTTACTGTTTTTCAGTATTTTTTTTAAACATATTTTCTTACAGTTCTCTAGTAGAAGAAACTAGAGCTGAAAATCTGTATGTGCTTGCTTCTTAATTAACTCCACTGAACTTGATTGGACATGGTATTAAGAAGATTTCTTAAGGTTCATATTATAAGCCATATATTTTGGATCAGATTAAAAAAATCACACTCAGAAACTGAAGAATTTAAAATGTCTCTTGGAAATCGCTGCCAGCAAACACAATTTATCATAGAAGTGTTTCAAAAATCTTGTCTAATTAATTAATCTGATACAGATAAGGAAACAACTTGCTTCTTCCAGGTGCACTTAAATGGAAAGAAGATCTTACTCGAAAGGCCGCTGAAGCTTTTCTGAGGCAGCAACAGTCAACTCCCAATCTCCGCAAACTTGTTTATGGCACAGGTAAAAATACTCTCCTCTGTGTTTGCTAGAGAATGCAAAGAGGCTAACAGGATGGTCTTGAGAAGGAGTGAAAAAAGAGCAGGAGCAAGCAGTTGGCAACGTCAAAGAAAAAAGGACCATCTTGTTCCCAGCATATGAAAATTTGTCTGCCTGATTATGTGGATACTTATTCATCACAGTCAAAAGGCTCATGGCTGCATATAAACCAGTATGTTCTTCCCTGAAAGGCACCTTGCTTCCTAGGTTCTAATGAAGTGGCAAAGCTTCAAAAAGTTACTTCTAAGATTGCAGCTTTTAGAGTCTATACTGTGATGGCCACAATGGTTGTAGATTCTTTCCAGCTCTGTGAAGTGGTGGGTAGAAGGGAGTTTCTTCAATAAATAATAATACCTGAGAAATAACAAAGTTTGGCAAGTTAGAACTGAAGAAGATAGAAATAGGACCATGATCATTCCAGTACGGTGTATAAGCTTATGGAGAAGAGGTGAAGCTAATGACAGCAAATGTGGGTTAGTATTAAATAAGGGTATCATGGTTACCCTTAGGGGAAGATGCAAGAACTTTATTGTAAATAAAGTTAAAGATTTTGTCTAACTACTAAATGTTATACAAGATTCTCCACTGCAGCACAAATAATAATAATGAAAAAATCTGTATCTTGCTTGAAGCTCTGATAACACAGAAGAGTGTGGAGAGAGTGGAGGTTTTTTTACATTTTTGCTGACATACACACTGTGCTTCAGACCACAGGACAGATGAAAGCATACAGGAAAGGATGTGTGCTACTCAGTTTGGAAAAGTTGTTTTATGGGCTACAGTTTCCAGAATCTCACTAACATGACCATGCTGGCAGATTCTGGAAACTATAGTCCAAAGAAAGCTTTTCCCCCTGAATTCTGATGTTGCTTAACATCTTTCCTGCTGAACAACAAAAGCTTGTACCCCAGGTGATGGTTTTGTGGATCTGACTGCTTAGGCATACATCTATTATAAAATAATGTATGTGTTTCATCTGGTGGAATAAGATGGAAGATATATGGCAATGAATGACTATTTCTGGGAAAACTGAAGCACATAAAACTTTATAATAACTAAAGATATTTTTGTTCTTGTTCAGTTGCTGAGAATGAGGGGAATGAAGAAGAAGAAAATGAAGAACTTGGAGGATTGTTCCATGTTAGCCGTCCTGACAAAGAATCAAAACGAAAAGCTGATGCCCTTGACTGCTCCAAATTCCCCATTGAAACTCCACAAGATTGGGACTTAGATGAGGTGCTTCTATAGGAAATGCCTTGCTTACAGTGTTCTTAGAACTGTATATTGTTGGGTGAGCCTCTTGCGAGCCTCATAGAGTTGAAGTAAATAAGGGAATAGTTACGCCAAGCTGTTCCAGAATGCAGATGTTCTAGAGATGTTGTACAAACATCTGTGTTTGTTCCTGGAAGCAATGAAGGCTGGGAGGAGGGGAGTGTTGATGTTGATGGATGCCCAATGTACTAATTCCTGAAATCAAAGCTCTCTAGGAATTGTTGATTTTGCTCATGAAAAGAGCAGACTCATGGCTGGGGTTTGGAAAAGGAAAGAGAAATAATGAAAAGTGTGTCAGAACTAGGGTGAAGATAGGAATGCATGATTGTTTCAAGGAAAAAGAGAAGTGGTGGTGGGACATATTTTAAAGGGAAGAGAAGCTGTAATGGAATTGCACATACATGTGGGTAGGTTTTGTGGTTGGAGCATTTAAGGCACAGGTTACTTTTGTCTAAAGAACTGAAAGAAGAAAAAAGTCATTTTGAGGCACAATAAGATAGACAAATAAGCTCTCACTTAATTGCTGAGCTGAGCCAGTTTTACTGAGCCTGTAAACCCTTGCTTGCTGGAAAAAATGCAGCAGCTAAAGTGTTATTTTTGCTTCTTTCAAAAAGGTGTAGATTGGCTGCAGCTAATGACTTGAAAGTACTTCAGATGTTTAGTATGGTGAACTGAGATCTTTATAACTTAGCTGGTACAATGGTTGCATCTAGCCACCTCTAATGAATTTGTAACATATAAAATGTGAATATATCTGTAACATAAAAAATGAAAATTGTTGTTGTTGTGTGCCTTCAAGTTGCTTCCAACAGGGTTTTCTAGGCCTCAGAGTGTGTGACTTGCCTAACATCACCCAGTGGGTTTCACTGGCTGAGCAGAGAATAGAACTGGTCTTCAGGATCATAGATCAGTGCTCAAACCACTATACCACACTAGCTTTCTCTATCTATGATCTACAGATACATATTGATATTTATATGTATAGTGTATTTTATATTTTATATTTTATATTTTAAAATATGAAATAAGCTAGTTTTAAAGGTACTCCTAGATTCTTTTTTCCCTTCCTTTCTTCCTTTTTATCTGACAAGCTTGGTACTCTCCCTTTTGGCAGGTCATGAACAGTATCAGAGACTGTTTTGTGACTGGAAATTGGGAAGCTGATAAAGATGCAGCAAAACTACTGAAAGAAGATGGTAAATTGTAAACTTTTCTTTGCTGGTTAGTCCTCTGATAGCTGCAGTTAAGATTCTTGTTTTGTAGTATTCTAAGTGAACCCTTGTGGATGAAGCTGTTTTGAAGGGAAGAACTGGAAGCATCTAATGAATCTTATGTAGAAAGGAGAGACAGTGTTTCAGGATATGTAAAAGAAGATCGCATGTCCTCAAACTGCTTTGAATCTCTCATTAGTGCAGTAAAGGCTTATGTAAATGTAAGCCAAGGAAAGAGAGAAAGAGCGGCTATTCATTTAGAAACAATTACTCATTTGTGGGAGTTGTAGGAATGGTCACAACAAATTGGGAGGGGACAGGATCAAAATTCAAAATGACCTGGATAGATTGGAGAGCTGGGCCAAGGCTAACAAAATGAAATTCAACAGAGAGAAGTGTAAGGTCCTACACTTAGGAAGAAAAAATGGAATATAGAAATATAGGATGGGGGACACGTTGCGGGATAGCAGTACATGTGAAAGGATCTAGGAGTCTTAATAGGCCACAAACTGAACATGAGTCAGCAGTGTGATGTGGCAGCCAAGAAAGCCAATGCAATTCTCGGCTGCATCAATAGGAGTATGGTGTCTAGATCGAGGGAGGTACTGGTACCACTCTACTTTGCTTTGGTTAGACCTCATCTTGAATACTGTGTTCAGTTCTGGGCACCCCAGTTCAAGAAGGACATGGTCAAGCTGGAGCAAGTCCAGAGGAGGGCGACCAAAATGGTGAGAGGCCTGGAAGCCATGCCATGTGAGGATAGACTTAGAGAGCTGGGTATGTTTAGTCTGCAGAAGAGAAGGTTAAGAGGGGACATGATAGCCATGTTTAAATATTTGAAGGGATGCCATGTAGAAGAGGGAGAGGGCTTGTTTTCTGCTGCTCCAGAGACCAGGACAAGGAGCAATGGATTCAAGCTGCAGGAAAGGAGATTCCACTTGAACCTCAGGAAGAACTTCCTGACAGTCAGGGCTGTCCGGCAGTGGAATATGCTTCCTTGGAGTGTAGTGGAGTCTCCTTCTGTGGAGGTTTTTAAGGAGAGGCTGGATGGCCATCTGTCAGGAGTGCTTTGAGGGTGTTCCTGCATGGCAGGGGGTTGGACTGGATGGCCGCTGTGGTCTCTTCCAACTCTACGTTTCTATGATTCTATGATTCTAACTGCTTCCTTTGGGAGAGAAGCAGTATTTGGGAAAAGATTTTTGTTTGACCGTTTTTGTGGTTAAGAAGGAACAGACTCTGGGAAATGATTGTGATTGTGATCTGGGCGGCTGATCTCCCAACCATGAGGGTTGGGGAAGAAGCTTCATATTGCTTCTGTAAGTGGTGGGCATTATGCAAAGTTTTTAAAAATTAAAACTTTTTTTAAAAAATTGTATATTACCATAACTCATTCTTAGCCTAGAAGGAATGGCACATGACCAGTCTAAGTAAATAATCCACGTATCACTTTGCAACAGAGTTTTCTGCCTTATGAAGTAATCCAAAATAGGGAAACATGGGGTGGTGGGAGATAGGAATCAAAAGGACAACATTGCTGTGTGTGCATAATTCAGAGTTTTTGTGATGATACAATGTCAGATGACTTTACAAGGAAGACTAAGTTGAAAAATATTAATGACGTTTCTGTTTCCTGCCTTTTATAGAAGAGTTGTATGGGGATTTTGAAGACCTTGAAACTGGAACTGTGCACAAAGGAAAACCAGCTGATCAAGGAGATGAGGTTTGAGGAAAATGCATATGATTGTCAAGGCTCGTTTGTTTAACCACGATTCAAAGCTAGCAGTGTCCTATAAGAAGTTAGAAATCTGTTAAGAAACATGTTTGGCCTCACTAGTAGGATCCTCGATGCAGTGTGGCAGCCAACTCTGCAAAAGTATAGCAGGGAGGTGTGGAGCCAAATGAGAAGAGGGGGTGCTGCTGCAGCAGGTTCCACACATCCCCCCGCAAGATACTGGAAGTTGGAGCAACAGATCATTGTTGGCAAAGTAAACTACCACTCGATTCAGATGAAAGCATGCACACTTATGAATGGAAATGAGGAGATGTGCTCGAGGTCTTTTATAGAGAAGTTGCTTTAACTCCCCTGCCTTTTTTTTTTTAGTCTTCAACCTCAGTGGTTTGTTTTTTTGTTTTGTGGGGTGGGGTTCTTCCTTTGCCCATCTCAATTGCCTCTCCTCCTGCTGAAAAAGGCAGAAAGGGGCGTGTTTGAACTTTTCTGATAGTACACTGGACTGTTCTCCACTGAAAGGGAGAGAGGGATTGAGAGAGAAGAAGGGCAAGCACTGCTTGGCCATTGGCTCCACTGTCACTGAGCTACTGAGCCGCCTTCTTTCCTGCAGCAGAGCAGCGACATGACAGGCAATGCGCAGGCCCAGCCAGCTAGACTGACTGACTGCCTTCTTTTGCCTTGGTTGCTGCCATGATACCACTCCGTTGTAGGGGAGGAGATGGTGTGAGCAGCCCTCAAGCCTTTTGTGGACCCCTTGTGAGGCCATCATGAATCCCTGGGGGTCCACAGACCAGAGGTTAAGAACCACTGCTTTAACCATTCCAGTTCCCAAGAGGTATCATCTTTTTTGTCCTCCACTCTTTGCTTGGGCTGTAGAGTTCTATTCCTTTTACCGGGGGGTATGATTGCAACAGTTATTAGAACTTGTTTCCTTCCCATTTTGAAAAGCCCAGTGCATTTAGGTTAATTCTTGGCTGCTTCAGGACCTAAATCCAATGGGAAGATTCACAAATGGAACTGCTTCCCTCAGTGGAATAAGAAAAGAGGCAATTTCTCCTTCCCACTGAAATCCCTGTGCACCCCAAAAAGTGCTCTGGAGTGCTGGGAAACATCCCTGGAGTTGGCCTCTGGATATTGGTGATAGTTGCAGGGGAGAGAAGAGAGGAAGAGATTTTTTAGTGGGTTGAGGGGAAGGTGAATATGATGTGGTTCGTGCATGTTTTTATTCAGTACATACAATTCATTCTCTCTTGCCAAAAATATGGCTTCATTTGTATCTGTGCCTGCCTACTTTTTGGGGAATTGCCTCTTTTTTTGTTAATCTTTTTATTCAGAAATAGACCATCATAGTAACAATAAACAAATGACTAACAAAAAACAGAAAAAAGTACATCAAAAAAGAGAGAAAAAACAACAAAGAACAAAACTTACTTCAAAAGATTACCACATATCCTATATTATATATATGACAACTTATTTAACGGCACGATTATTTTCTTCTAACAGCACATGAAAGAAAAAAATTACATAACTCCAAAAACAGTCCAGATTTTCCAATTAAAACACATAGAAAATAAAAAGAAAGAAGTCTTCCCTTATTTTCTTCTCCTGTTCCAATTATTATAATGTTTACCAACAATAAATTATCCAAAGAAAATTTTATCCCATAGAACTCTACCTCCATTTGTATTTCTTAAAGCTATCATACTATAGATCAATTCATAAATTAAGGTTTTCTATATCGTTCATTTTTATCTTTACTTTCTTTGAGTGATCCTTGCCTTAGATATCCAACATAATTCTCTACTGATTCTTATATCGCACTTGTTATAAACCATATCTCCAGGTTCTTTGTTCTAATCCTATTCCTATATTATTTTCCTTATTTATTTGAACTACTACTTGTATCTTTGTATAGATTAAAATAAATATTCTATTACAATAGTTAAGTATTCCATCTCACTATATCATTGGTTGTTCAGATAAGGTACACAGATAGAGCAGATTTATTTGAAATTATATTTTAACCTATATCCATAACCATTAAATCTATAAACATATTACTTAACCAATTATCTTTTTTTCATAGCAGAAAGATTTAGTCATGTATCCCCGTTGTAGCTAGCTCCCTCCATTTAGCCTCTAATGTTGATAAAATTAATTTCCAGTCTTTCAATTGTTTCATCAAATTTTCTTTGGGGAGTTGCTTTTCATTGCATAAAGGCTATGAGCCTACGTAACAGAAATTTCACTAATAGCATGCAGGGCTATCATACAACCCGTGGTTTCTTTTTGTTACTTAGTTTATGAAAATGTCACTTTCAGAGTGTCTTCTTTCACCTTTGCTACTAACTACTTGAACTATTTTAGAAAGAAAGTGTATAAAAAGCCAAAATAAGAAAAGACCCTCCCCCTTCCCTTAGGGAGAAAATGCAGAAGAAAAGGAAGACAGTGATGAACAAGATACCAACACTGTTGAGGAAGAAGAGGAAAAGAAAAAGCGCATGGATAAGAAACGTAAACTGAAAGAAATGTTTGATGCTGAATATGATGAAGGGGATGCCACTTACTTTGACGATCTGAAAGGGGAGATGCAGAAACAGGCTCAGGTATGAACGTTATACTTGACAGAATACTAGAAATTCTCTTGTTTGAATATCATTTTTTCCTTTCTTATGAAGGGCAGACTGCTGTGTCTCTTTCTCAATACTCATTTGTCATAAGGATGATAAGGCGATATATGTGAAGTAGTTTGAACTCTCTTTGAGAACAATGTGGACTTTTCCTTATTGTGCATTAATATGTACCAGAAGAATCATAATGTTTTTAAATATTTTTAAAACACTTGAAATACTTGTGGATGAAAAATAATGGTGGAACTCTGCTGAAGAAAAATGTGGATAGGTGATAGTGAGAACCAAATTATATGTAAGGTAAAGGTGTGATGTGGTAGTATTTTTGAGGGGGTTTTTTTTGCTTGGATTTTATTATGTGCAGACCCGATGGAGGGAATTCCATTGCACACAAGGGAAATTTCTTTTTTTCTCATTAAATATGGAAGTCGAAGGAAAACTGAAGTTCCTTGTCAGCAGTGCTTCCCTGTAGTTTGAATGCACTCTGGTTACTTGGCTCTGTATTTAATTTCTAGCCTTACATCTCCCAGTTGGGTAGACATAGCAAAAATTCTTTAGAGGCAAAGCTGTGAGTGTGTGTTACTCAGCTTCTTTTAACATACCATCTGTCCAGAATGCAGAGTATCATTGTAGGGACTGTGGCAAGAGTACTCCACAATTCCTCTCAACATGGTGAGTCTTCCATTGGATTTTGGCAAGAGTGGGAGGAGCCCCATTATTTCTCTCATCTGTGCAGCGTGATGGGAGGGTGACAGATTGACATGTTGATTATCTGAGTGGGGGACAATTGTTGTGTCTTTTTGTTCTTAATTTTCTTTGTTTGTTTCTTCCTTCCTTCCTTCCTTCCTTCCTTCCCTCCTTCATTCCCTCCCTCCCTCCCTCCCTCCCTCCTTCTTCCCTGAACTGGTTCTGTCACACAGCTTAACAGGGCTGAATTTGAAGATCAGGACGATGAGACCAGAGTTCAATATGAGGGTTTTCGGCCAGGAATGTACATTCGGGTAGAACTTGAGAATGTCCCTTGTGAACTAGTGCTTAATTTTGATCCACACTATCCACTTATCTTGGGTGGCCTGGGAAACATTGAAGGAAACGTGGGATATGTACAGGTATGTAGACTACTATTTGTTAAAACAGTGGCCCAGGATTCTCTTGCATGTAACTTCTCTGTATGTGTAAATTTCTGTCCTTATTTATTTGGTTTTAAAGCTCTAAAACAAGCCCACTCTTTACAAATCTGCTGTAGAGTGCGCCTAGTAAAACACCATGCAACTTCATAGCTAGTACTTAAGCAAGAATTTGCAAAACAGTGGGCTAAATGTCATTGTTCCTGCCTACTAAATTAGACTGATTAACTCAGTGGAATTTACACAAGTGTTGACTGTTTAGCAAGTAAGTCAATAGATTCATTCTTGCTGAGGTTAGCCATTGGATTGAGACCTGTGTTCTCCTTCCACTCACTGATGAGGAAAGGGAGCAACCCTTTTAATACCTATTTTAACACCTATTTGATGAATGTTGTGGAACATTTTCTGTAGTTCCTTAATCCTTGAGATCCTGTTTCTGATTTTTCTGTTTAGGAATTCAAGGTCATACCACATATATATGTTATTAATCCTGAGCCAGTGGCTAGCAAATCTTCAATATTTCATTGACACTTTTGTATATAGGAAATGTAGGGATTGCTAAACTAACTGATGTTAATTGTGAGATTTGCTTTTGTGGGGAAAAACCCCACTCATTCTCTTTTCCTCAGATGCGCCTGAAGAAGCATCGTTGGTATAAGAAAATACTCAAGACTCGCGATCCCCTGATATTCTCATTAGGCTGGAGACGGTTTCAGACCATCCCTATGTACCACATTGAAGACCATAATGGTCGTCACAGACTGCTTAAATATACACCACAACATATGCATTGTGGAGCAATTTTTTGGGGTAAGAGAAAACTCCTACAACTCTCAGGCTTCAGGAAAAGCATCAGGACTCTCTATAAATCTGTCTTTAAGCAGTTGGGGAACCTGTTTCCTCTAGTTGTTTTGCACTTCAACTTATAGAAACCCCAGCATGGCCAGTATGGCCAGTAATAAAAGATTGTGGAAGTTCTGGTTCAAAGTGTATGAATAATCAAATATCCCCATTCCTGTCGTTGAGTAATCATGGTAGTGCTATGTAAAATGTAGAGAAGTTATTGGTGTGATTTGTAGGGCTGGACAGCCTTGCCTGTCCTCTGTGAGAAGGCAAGGCTGTTCAGTTGCCAAGCATTTATTGACAGGCCAGTTTACATACTTAGTCCATTGTCTCTGGACTAATACAACACAATGTTGGTAAATGTTTACAGCAAGAGGATAGTAGAATGCGTTTGCAGCACCCAAAATAACAGTTCTCTGGTACTGAAGATGAATACAGTACTGGCAAATATTTTTAAAGTAAGTTACCATGTGAACTATATGCATATTAAATATCCTCAACTCCCTTTCCAGTTATATAAAGGCACTTCCTTTCCCTTCCAAAACATGAAGCAATATTGATCTTAGAGAAAGATTTGCCTTGTTGTTGTCGTTGTCTGTATTCAAGTTGTTTCCAATTTATGGAAACCCTAAAGTGAACTTGTCACTTGATTTTCTTGGTAAGATTTGTTCAGAGGGGGTTTGCCTTTGCCTTCCTCTGAGGGTGAGAGAATGTAGCTTGCCCAAGTTCACCCAGTAGTTTTCCATGGATTCAGACTCTAGTCTCCAGAGTCGTCCAATGCTCAAAGTACTACACCAGGCTAGCTCTCCTAGACTTGCCTCAACTGGCCATAATACATTAACAGTCTGATGCAAGAAGTCTGTCTACTTCTTTAAACCTTGAATCACATACATATTCCTTGATGTTTACTTGTGCAGCCATTTGATAAATCCTTTATATCCTTTTTTTAAAAGGAGTTGTTTTGAACACCTTCGTTTGCTTACTTTCTCTATTATTTTCAGCAGAAAGTGTACTGCTGAACCATATCCTGAAGTTCTTGGTCAATGTTTGCTTCTTTGCAGGTCCTATCACACCACAAGGGACAGGGTGTTTAGCAATCCAGTCAGTGAGTGGTACAACAGTAAGTATTTATCTATTAGTTTTTTCTCACTTCATGACAATTTTCCCCAACCTGGTGCCTTCTACATATTTTTAAATTCCCAGTCCCATCAACCTCAGCAACTGTCATCAGAACTTGAGCTTGTTTGTATAGGGAGAGATGGTCTTTCAGATAGTCTGAACTGAAACCATTTAGGGCTTTAAATGTCAAAACCACCACTTTGAATTCTGCCCAGAAACGGCAGCTGGTGAAGCTGTTTCAGCAGAGGATTTACATGATCCCTGTAACCGGCCCCAGTCAACAGCCTGGCTACAGACTTTGGACCTGCTGAAGTTTCCAAACAGTTTCTAAAGGCAGCTTTATGTAGAGCATATTAACAATACTCCAGATGAGATGTAATCAAGGCATCTTTCACTGTGGCCAGAGCTGATATCTTAGGGAACAAGCATAGCTGGTACACTAGTTTTAACCGTGCAAATGCACTACTGGCCATAGCCAAAACCTAGGCATGCAGGTCAGTTCCAAGGCCAGAAGTACCTCCAAGCTGCAAGCCTGAGATTTCAGGGGGATCGCAACTCCACCCAGCACAGGTGGAATTCCTGTTTTTTTATCTGCCTTGCAAGTGACCAGAAGCACTTCTGTCTTGTCTGGATTAAGTTTCAGTTTATCCAGCCTCATCCAATCCATTACTGACAGCTGACATTGGTTTAGTAGCTAAACAACTTCCTTGGAATCAGATGGAAAGGAAAGATAGAGCTGGATGTCCTCAGTGTACTGGTGACATTGAACCCCAAAACTCTGGATGCCCTCTCCTGGTGCCTTCATGTAAATGTTAAACAGCATGTGGAGCAGAACTGATCCCTGAGGCCACAAGTCAATGACCAGAGTGTCAAAGAGGGATCCTCCAGCACCACCTTCTGAATCTACCCCTCCAAAAAAGATCAGATTCACTGTAGAACCATGCTCCTGAGACCCATTTCAGAGAGGTGCCCAAGCAAGATATCATAGTTGATGGTATCAGAAGCCACTGAGAGATCTAGTAGAACCAATAGGGACACACTCCCCCATCTACCTCCCTGTGTAGATCATCTGTGAAGGTACCCAAAGTGGTCACATATTCAGGCCTGAAGCCAGATAGTAATGGATCTAGATAATCCTTTTTATCCAGGAATGCTTGGAGTTGGGAGGCCACAAAACTGTCCCCACACCTTGTCACAAAAAGGGATGTTGGAGACTGATAGTACTTCAATATGATGGGGTTCAGGGGGGACTTTTTCAATAATGGCCTCACCAAAGCCTCTTTTAGGCAAGCTGGAACTCTGCCTTCCTGTAGTGAGGCATTCACCACTTCCTTTGCCCTCCACAGGTCCCTCTCAGGTAGTAGTTAAGAATCAGAAAAGGCATTGGTCCCATATCCAATGATGGCTCTCACATCTCTACTAGTACACATGTGGTAGCTCTGACATCTCTTTATTCTGTCCTGTCAATTTTATTTTGGTTTTATAGTCTGCTGCCTTTAGTCATGGTCTTGTTTCACTGTTGTAATTTACATTTTAACAGACTAAACACTACCCAAAAGAATTCTGGTTGGTGCATGATTTAAGAATGGAATGATAAGCTAAATAAAATAAAAGGTGTAAAGTCGAAGGCTTTCACAGCCGGAATCCATAGGTTGTTGTGGGTTTTCCAGGTTTTGAGGCCGTGTTCTATTAGTATTTTCTCCTGACGCTTTGCCTGCATCTGTGGCTGGCATCTTCAGAGGATCTTCTAAAGATCCTCTGAAGATGCCAGCCACAGATGCAGGCAAAACATCAGGAGAAAATACTAATAGAACATGACCTCAAAGCCTAGAAAACCCACAACAACCTATAAAAATAAAAGGTGGTTTCCAACTTTGTGTCCGCAGGTGTTTCTGGACATAGTTCCTTGGTGTTCTAGCCGGTATGGTGAGAGTTTTAGGAGTTACATAGCAACAACATCTGAGGAACCACAGTTTGAGAACCATTTCTTTAAAGCACAGTATGAATCCCTACCTCACTACACACAAAACCAAAACTTGTAACCCCAACCCTGGCCAGATTAAACTAAAAGTAAAGGAAACAATTTAAATCTGACATTTTCAAACTTAGTTTAATTTTCAAAAGTTTATATGTTATAATAAATGTATGAAATATAAACTTGCCTGTACTGTGATGTGTTTCAGCCTGATTTCCGGATAGCTGCCACTGGAGTTGTTCTTGACTTAGATAAATCTATAAGAGTTGTGAAGAAATTAAAGCTAACTGGTTTTCCATTCAAGATTTACAAGAATACAGCATTTATCAAGGTTTGTAATGTTTTTGTAGGTATGTGGTATGTTATCTATGGGAAAATTGCATTTTCGAAAAGAAAGTTTCTTAGACATTATAGTTCTATGTGAAATATTGACACAATATGCCACTATATTTGTGAAAGCTTTGAGGCTTGCATACCTTTATGAAGTATTCAGACAACAGCATTTAGCAGCTGTTCCTTCCTCACTGAACTTTTTAAATTTTAGGTTTTATATTGAGGCTTTTGCAGAACTCCATCCATATGTTTGAACAGTTGGATTAACATATCAAGAGCAGTCCTGTTAAGGTTTCTGATTCTGTAGTACCATAAATTAAGGCATGTATAATCTGTGAATAATAATATTTTCATGCTTTACAGGGCTTTTGTAAAGTGCATTAATTGTAGAACATCAAAACATAGTAAACAGATTATTCTTCCAGCGTCCTGTGCTCAAGAAATGAAACAAAATATTTCCCATATGTTTGTTGAAAATAAAATAAAAATTAATCACAGTTTCAGTTTTGGTTTTGATTGATCTGCATTAAAAAAGGTTAATTTATAACTCAATATTTGTTTTGGGTTAATATGTGTATTTGTTGTTTTGTCTGACTGTTTACAAATAAATAAAAAGTGTATTCTTACACATGCTTCCTAGGAATAAACACGTAAAAAACATTAATTACAACTTTGAAACTGCCAAACTTTCTTAATAATTGTATTGAAACTCATTCATTAGTACTAATAAATTTTATGAATTTTTTTATACAGATGAAGTCTCCCATAGAAAATTTAAGCAGTAGGTGATTTTTCCACTTATATCACTCCTGTCCAGTGTTTGATGAAGAAGCAGAAAGAGAATTCACAAATAAGTTCAAATTCTGTGCAGCCAAGAAAAGCTTGGAGTTATGTTTCTTTAAACAAGCAGCTCTCTGTGCACCACACCACAAACCATTTCTGAAACAGAGGCAAAATTTGACTGGCCATGCCCTAATCCAGCCAGTCTAAAGTAGTTCTTTGGCTCTTGGCCAGTGTTTACAGTGCTAGGAATTTTTGAAGACTTCATGGTGTTGATTATATGTACTATGATTTTTCATAAATAAATCTAGAAAGCAGTTAAGCAGATGCATGGTAAATGAAAAAACCTTTAATTACTGCTTTGTCTTTATTTTGTACTACATAGGGGATGTTTAACTCTGTACTGGAAGTAGCAAAGTTTGAAGGTGCAGCCATCCGTACTGTGAGTGGCATCCGAGGGCAGATTAAAAAGGCGCTGCGAACACCAGAGGGTGCGTTCAGAGCAACATTTGAAGATAAGCTGCTAATGAGTGGTAAGTTTCCTGTACCACTTATGTTCAACTTATTTAATAGGATTATTGATTCATGTAACTTTTCTACCAAGCCAAGCACTCTTGAAACAGTATTAATTGGTTCTTCTTCGTGGTCTCTGTGCCTTCATACACTAGGAGCTTTAGCGCCTGCGCGGTAGCGTTCGGAAACTTCTAGAGCTTGTTCGCTTGGCGGGAACCCCTCCCCCACGCCGGTACTGCGCATGCTCCTCCCGCCGAGCAACGGTCTCTCCTCAGTTCTTTCTCGTCCGCCGCCGCGTACGGAAGGTTCTTTAGTTTGTTCCTCTCACGTCGTGCTTGGCTTGCTGTTTTTCACGGTTTTACGGACTTTCGGACTGTCTTTGACCTCTCTTTCGGACTCCCCCTTCGGTTTTCGTCTTTTTGGATTTCGGAGTTTGGCGTTTCTTCGTCTTATGTCCGCGCTCTTTAAGAAGTGCGTGTCCTGCGGCCGCAAGGTTGCCCTCAACGACGGCCATAAGGAGTGTCTCTTCTGTTTGGGCGAGTCCCACAACATCCGGACTTGCCCAATTTGCAGGGATTTTACTCCGCAAACTCTTCGCAACCGCTCCGCGAGACTCAAATCTTTTTGTTGGGAGCAGTCTCTGCGGGCGATAGACGAGACCTCCACCTCCAAGATGGCCGACAAGAAGACGACCACGCCATCGACGGTATCGGCGGCTGCCGTTCCGTCCACCTCGTCGGTATCGGGCTCGGTACCGGCGAAAACGCCGATCTCGGCGTTACCGAGGATCCCGAAGCTGTCGGCGGCTGCCAAGTCAGCTAAAGGATCCTCGACGGCGAGGAAGGCTGAGGCTCCCCTTACGGAGACGCCTGCAAAAAAGCGCCCTGCTCCGGACGGAGGCAAGGGCAAGGAGAAGGAGAAGAAGAAGAAGAAGAAGGAAAAGAAGCGCTCCCCGGCTGGGGACGCTCAACCTCCTACTCCTCCTCCTACTCAGCAGCCTTCCAAAGGGCGAGGCGAGTCCGTCGACCTCTCGGAGGATGAGATCGAGGACGTTCCCCAACAGCGTCCGGACTCGCCTGTGGCAGACCCTCCAACCCTGGTGGAGGAGCGCCACCGCCCTCTTAGCCGTCGCAGGTCGGCCGACCTGCAGCAGAGAGAGCCCTCTGCTTCTCCGGAGCGGCGTTCGACCTCCTTCAGGTCCCGGTCCCGCTCTTCCGAGCGTCCGGTGGCCTCGCCGCCTCCGAGGGAGACAAGAGAGGAACAACCTCGCTCGTCTGCCTCCAGATACACCTCGGCGTCCTACGTGGCCAGGTACGCGAGGGAATCTGAGTGGAGAGAGCGCCCGGCCTCCTATCGGTCCCATTCGCCATCGTACCGGGATCGGTACCATCGTGGCCCGAGTCGCTGGGAGACCTTCCGGAGGTCCCGGTCACCTCGTCGACAGCGCGAATCGCGCTCGCCTAGAGGGGACGAGGCTCGGTACCGTCGACGCCGAAGCCGATCTCCGTCGGACCGCCGCTCCTTCAGCCGCTCTCCCTCCCCTCGATATCATAGGGCGAGGGAGCCTTCACCACGGTATCGGGCGATATCGCCACCTCCTAGGGTCACGGCGACGGCGACGCGCCCTACGGAGTCGGTGGTGACTGAGCGGGCTACGACGACGTCAGCCTGCCAGACTACCCCGGTCACCACCAAGAGGGTGAAGTCCGTGGTCAGCCATCCCAAGCGGGACGCTGCTGCCACCACCGCCCCGGCTGCGGAGAAGCCTAGGAAGGCAACACCTGCGGCGACTACGAAGGAGCCGGAGAGCGAGCGGCGAGAGGACTCACCGAGCTCGGAGTCGTACGACTCGAGTGCGGAGTCTGAGGTGTCTGAGGCGGCCTCCCAGGAGTCTCCTCCGTTGGGATTCGGGGACCCGATCCCAGATTCTGCTCCAGAGGACGTCCACCAGTTCTCTGCGATGCTGCTCCGCATGGCCACTACCCTCGGCCTTAAGATCGCCGATGCGGAGCCGGAGGATGACGATCCAGCCTTCTCCGTTTTCGAGGAGAAGCGACCTTCCACGGCCCCGCTGCCTCTCCTGCCCCGGGTATCCAGACTGGTGAAGGCCGCCTGGGATAGACCGGCCTCGGCTCAGCCGATACCGCAGCGGTTAGAACACCTCTACAGGGTGCAGAAGGATAACGCCGGTTATCTATTTAATCACCCTGCACCGAACTCTGTGGTCGTCGAGTCCGCGCAGACGAAAGGCTCCGGCAGGCAACACACCACCCCGCCGGACAAAGAGGGAGAGTTGGACGCCTACGCAAGGAGGTTCTACTCGGCTGCCTCCTTGCAGATCAGGCTGTCCAACACTCAGGCTTGCCTCGCGGCATACCTGAAGAAGGTGCTCGATCGCCTGCAACCAGCGATGGAAGCGGTACCGGAGGACATCCGCCAAGCCCCCTCCGTGATCTTCAATGAGGCTATCTCCATCGCTCGGCACCAGATGGCCTCCTCCCGGCACGCAGTGGAGATCGCCTCCCGGGTCATGGCGGGATCCGTCGGCCTCCGCCGCCATGCTTGGCTTCGACCGGCCGACATCCAGGAGGACACCAGAAGGAGGATTGAAGATCTCCCCTTCGACGGTGAAGGCCTATTCAATTCGTCCACAGACGAAGCTTTGGACAATCTCGTCAAGGCGAGACTGACCGCAAAAAAGATCGGGCTGCAGCCGGCCACGCAGACCCGCAGGGCCTCCACCTTCCGACCATCCTGGCGACGATCTTCCACCTCGTCGTTCCAGCGTTCGGCCCAGTCTGGACAGTCGAGACCGTCCTCCGGCTCATCGGCCAGACGCACGATTAGGCGGCGCCCGCCTTCGTCGAAGAAGTCCTCCTCCGAGACAAAGTCTCGGTTTTGACGTGCCTGGCAGGACCCGCCAATACCCACTCTTCAGCCTACCATCAGCGCTCGGAGACCGACCGACCCTCGCTCGACACCTAGCGGAGTGGCAGTATGTCACTACGGACTCTTGGGTGCTTTCCATCGTCCGTCTTGGCTACGCCATCGAGTTTCTCGATATTCCTCCTCGCGGCGTTTATTACTCCACGCCGTCGAGTCCGGCCCTCCTGGAAGAGATCCAATCCCTCCTCCAGAAAGGGGCGATCGAGCGGCTCCCGCAAGAGGCCAAGACCACCGGCTTCTTCTCCAGGTACTTCACGGTACCGAAAGCCGACGGTACCCTCCGGCCGATCCTAGACCTCAGAGGGGTGAACTACTACATCCGCCCCAAAAGGTTCAAGATGGTCACGATACCGTCGATCCTACCCTTCCTACATCGAGGGGACTGGTTCGCCTCCATCGATCTCCGAGACGCATACTTCCATATCGCCATTCGCCCGCAGCACAGACGGTACCTCCGCTTCGCAGTCGACGACACCTGTTACCAGTACAAGGTGCTGCCGTTCGGACTCTCGACTCCCCAAGGGTCTTCACCAAGTGCATGGCCCCGGTGGTATCCTACCTGCGGACGAAGGGCGCTTCCGTCTTCCCCTACCTCGACGATTGGCTGTTGGTGGCGTCCTGCAAACAGAGACTTACCACGACGTCCACATGACGTTGTCACTCCTGACCCGCCTTGGTCTACGAGTGAATCCGAAGAAGTCCCACCTCGAGCCGGCGAGGATCTTGGACTTCATCGGGGCGACGCTCGACTCGACCTCCGCCAGGGCGTACCTACCAGAGTCTCGAGCACAAACTTTGATCCGGGCCGCCGCTCACGCTCGTACGGCCCCGACGTTATCTGCGAGAAGCGTCCAGCAGCTCTTGGGCTACATGGCTGCGACGACCGCTGTGACATATCTCGCCAGGCTGAGAGCAAGACCTCTTCAACACTGGTTCGTCCGCATATTCGACCCCCTGCGAGACGAACAGACACTCCGACTGCAGCTGCCGGGAGACGTCCGCTCATCCCTCCGATGGTGGCAGTCGCGACGCAATCTCATGTCGGGGATGCCTTTCCAACAGCCGACACCGAAGGTGACGGTAACGACCGACGCCTCCCTGTATGGATGGGGTGCCCACTGCGGCGATCTCAGAGTCCGCGACAGATGGACCGACGACGAGACCGCTCTCCATATCAACGCGCTGGAGCTGCTCGCCGTCTGGAAAGCCCTACGGGCGTTCCGCCATGCCGTGGCGGGGCGCACGGTCCTGATTCTGACGGACAACACCACCGCCGTCTGCTACATCAACAGACAAGGTGGGACTCATTCCACGACCCTGCTCGACATCGCGCTCGGCCTGTGGGAATGGTGCATTCGCCTGCACACGCATCCCGTGGCGGTTCACCTGGCCGGGCAGGAGAACACCACGGCAGACGCCCTCAGCAGGGACACCTCATCCCATCACGAATGGTCTCTCTCCGGAGAGGCGTTCAGACTGATTCGGGACCGCTGGGGCGAACCATCGATCGACCTCTTCGCGACCAGGAAAGCGAAGTGTCGCCGATTCTGTTCCAGAGCGGGCCACGATCGTGCCTCCATCGGGGACGCTTTCCAGTTTCCGTGGACCGGGGAACTCCTCTACGCGTTCCCGCCGTTCCCGCTGCTCGGCCGGACGATATCGAAGATCCTCGCCGACCGAGCCGACGCGATCCTGGTAGCCCCGTACTGGCCGAGGCAACATTGGTTCGCACCCCTGCTACAAGCCGCGCGAGACGACCTGCTCCGGTTGCCACCGACACCGGACCTGCTCTCCCACTCCGGCGGCCGAGTCCTCCATCCGGACCTGCCACGCCTGGCCCTCCATGCCTGGAGGATATCGCACTAGACGATCCCGTGCTCGGTACCGTCCTCGTCGCGGCCAGGAAGGAATCCACCCGTCGCAACTATCAATACAAGTGGCGACGCTTCCTGACCTTCGCTAACGAGAGGAGTGAGCCGGTATCGCCCGCGGGGCTCTCGACCGTCCTGCACTTCCTCCTGCACCTCCGGCAACAGGGCCTGGCGTTTCCATCCCTGAAGGTGTATCTCTCCGCGATCGTGGCATACCAACCGCCACGATCTGCTGCCTCGGCCTTCTTCAGGAACGATACCGTTAAGCGGTTCCTGAAAGGACTTCATCATCTCTACCCGCCGGTATCGCCGCCGCTACCGCCGTGGTCCCTCTCGCTGGTGCTCTCGCAGCTGACGAAGCCGCCCTTCGAGCCGATGGCGACCTCGGATGACAGGCTCCTGACAATGAAAACTGCCTTCCTGGTAGCGGTGACCTCAGCGAGGCGAGCGGGTGAGATCACAGCTCTTCGTTCCGATGAGCCCTTCACGGTCTTCCACAGGGACAAGGTGGTCCTGAGACCTGACATCTCGTTCCTGCCAAAGGTGGTGTCCAGTTTCCATCTCAACCAGGACATCATCCTGCCTGCCTTCTTCCCGAACCCGACGACACCGTTGGAGCGGTCCCTCCACTCCCTGGACGTGCGTCGGGCATTGGCTTTCTACAAGGACAGGACTGCTTCCTTCCGACAGACGCCGCATCTCTTTGTTTGCTATGGGCGACGTCGGAGGGGCCTAAAAGTGTCCACCCAGCGCTTCTCCAAGTGGGTGGTGAGGACTATTGAACTGGCGTATGAGCTCGCGAGGAAGCCTCCGCCAGTCCTGCTTCGAGCCCACTCCACCAGAGCTGTGGCTACTTCTGCGGCCCTCCTGCGAGGAGTTGACCTGCATGAACTCTGCCGTGTGGCGACCTGGTCCCAACCATCGACCTTCGTGCGCCACTACAGGCTCGACTGCCGGTCGCGCAGAGATGCCCGGTTTGGACGTGAGGTGTTGGCTTCCGTGCTGTAGGACCTGACCCGCCGTCCGACCGGTAAGCTACACAGTCTCCTAGTGTATGAAGGCACAGAGACCACGAAGAAGAAGAACAGGTTGCTTACCTGTAACTGTGGTTCTTCGAGTGGTCATCTGTGCCATCATACACACCCGCCCTTCCTCCCCTCTTTCTCAGGTCCCTGTAGGTTCTACGGCGGACGACAGAACTGAGGAGAGACCGTTGCTCGGCGGGAGGAGCATGCGCAGTACCGGCGTGGGGGAGGGGTTCCCGCCAAGCGAACAAGCTCTAGAAGTTTCCGAACGCTACCGCGCAGGCGCTAAAGCTCCTAGTGTATGATGGCACAGATGACCACTCGAAGAACCACAGTTACAGGTAAGCAACCTGTTCATCTATTCCTTAGTGCTTTCTGAGAGAGATCTGTATTTTGATTCAGTTCATGTAGAGATCTATTGTTTTAAATTGTTCACTTGTGGAAGTCAGTGATTACTATATCAGGGATGAACGGTAGTTCTTGTTCAAGAGCTAGAAAAAGATTCATGTTGTGATTTCAGTGTATTCTTTCTTTCTTGGTAGCAGGGAGTGGTGGAGGTGATTGAAATATGTAGCATGTGTATGAGACTTCAGCAGTGCTGGTGCATTTATGATTACCTTGTGACAGTATGGTCTGTTTGCGTGTTATATTTATAACCCACCATTCCTCCAGAGACTTAAGGACAGTATACATGGCTCTCTCTCTCCCCACCTTATTCTCATAGCAATTCAGTGAGGTAGGTCAGGCTGATGGCAAGGATCTGAACCAATGTTACTCCATGTATTTAATAGTGCATCAGAGACTTCATTCTAGCTTCCTCAAATTCCAGTCTTACCACTGCAGAATGAACTGACCAAATGGGCCAACATGTATGGAGAGGAATCACTTTCCTGAGTGTATCCTGTGTGAAAAAGTATAAAATTAGCTTACTGGTGAGAGGGCTGAGCAAAAACATTGCTCCCTGATGTATTGTGTATGCTTTTTTTTTTAACAACTCTTACAGCTTTTCCAGTAATATTACAATAGTGTTACAACAATGTTAACCTATCTCCTATATATGTAGTATGTCCTATAGTATACTCAGTTATTTAATTTAGCTGTAACTCCTCAAATATTTCCCCTTCTTTTTTCTTTTTTTATTCCCCTCCCTCCCCCCCCCCCCCAGGGAACAATCTAGTTATTTGTTATCATTCTCATTTACCTATTGTATGGAATATCACCTTAATTATTTTATTTACATTCTTGTACCCCTTTCACTACATTCTCAATCAATACTCTCCGATTTCTGAACCAAGGCTCCTCTTTCTGTCCCATATAAATCCCTCTTTTTTCAAATAAATAATTGAACATCATATATTCTGATAATGGGGAAAAATTGAAGGTGGAAAATTATAATTAGCATCCAATAAAATATTTAAATAAAGAAGGAGAAGATGGTAGAGGGAAAGTATTAAAGAAAATAAAAGAGAAAAGATACAAAATAATTCACTCAAGGCTGTTCATATAACAGAACTGAAAAACATCATTACAATACACCTGAAACAGCAGCCTGAAAACATTACACAGCCCAACATGTTAATTTAAAACCAATTTAACAATGAGGCAGAAAAGCCACTTTTTTAAAAAAGCTTCTCTGTTTACTTCCCTTTTCAGATATTGTCTTTATGCGAACTTGGTATCCTGTATCTGCCCCAGCCTTCTATAATCCAGTGACTTCTTTGCTAAAGCCTGTGGGTGAAAAAGACTCCTGGGCAGGAATGAAGACAACAGGTCAGCTAAGGCACGAGAAGGGCATCAGACTGAAACAGAACAAGGATTCTCTGTATAAGGTATGGTAGGTCTATAGCGTACAGAGTCTGGTTTTGGTGTTGAGGATGTTTAACTTTGATAATTTATCTCAGCAGGACTCAACATCAGTGAAAAAGTGAACATAAGCATTGATTTTATTGTGAAGTGGCAGCTAATAAAACCTTTAGTCTTAAAGAAAGAAAATGTATTTAACATTTTTTATATAACCCCACCCCACACATAGATCGTTAAGAAACACTGTGCTACAAGTTGAATTTGTGTTGTTTGGGGCTTATGAGAGTTAGAATCCAACAACATCTGGAGGGCTACATGTTCCTCACCACACCCTAATGTGTATAACCTTCCTCTCGTTCAGAGATTTGGCTGTATGTTTGCATAGTAGGTATTTTAACTGCAGAAGTAAGGAACCTTGCATGATTTTATTTATGTGTGAAATATTGTGGTTTTCAGTTAATGAACCTGAGCCCAGTTTCCTGGATGCAAAGCATACTTTAGCTGTAAACAGAGCAGGATTCTGTCTGAGCGTTTCAGTACTGGCAGCTTCATTTTAAGATCTGATAGGAAATCTTAAAATCAAAATAGAAGATAGTCTGTTAAAAAGGGTCTTTACTCAAGTAGGATTTTCAGCTCCTTCCTAAGCTATCGAACCAGCCTTATGCTAGTGTTAGGAGTTGCAGTATAGACTCCTTCCAAATAGGCAGGAGTTCAGATATTACTGTTGTGTTGTGGGGAAGAGCTGAGAACATAACCTGAGGAGAAGGCCTGAGGCGAGTGAGCTTCATTCATTTTCTTCCAAAAATGTATTATAAATATGGAATGTTGTATGTGAACAGAAAGTATTTTCATGAAAAGTTAAATACTGTTACTCAATTTACATTTGACTTTTCTAGCTTATTGTGCGGGAGAAGAAACATTTCAATAAGCTACATATCCCCAAAGCTCTTCAGAAGGCCCTGCCATTTAAAAGCAAACCTAAGATACAAGAAGGAAAAAGAAAAGTCACAAAGGACAAGTGGAGACCAGCTGTTATCAGGGAGCCTCATGAAAAGAAGGCAAGTTGTTTTCTGTATTTTACTATACTCCTTTCTTGCCCTCAACTAAAACAGCACACTAGGAGTTCATTCTTGCCTCTGACTCATTACATCTTTGCATGCTAGCTTCTAATTCAACATTTGAAGTATTGTAGTTCATTGGAAGGCTGATTATATCATACACTGGTACACTTCAGTTGCTTGTGCATGTTCTACTTTCAAGTGTTAAGCTGCGAGCAAAAAAACTGGTGCTTTAAGTGAATGGTGTTTTTTTTTTGCGAGTGTGTGTGTGTGTGTGTGAATTTCATTTTTCTTCTAAGCTTAGTATAGCAAACATTATGTAAAATCAGCTTGGGAAAATAACTTTCTGGATTACAACTCCCAAATTCCTGGACATTCTGACTTCTGAATTCTGGAAGTTGTAAGCCAAAAACATTAACTTTTTCATGCTCTATATAAACCTCCCAAATTAATGGTGTATGTTGAAGCAATGTACAGCAACTTAAATTGCTTCAGCTAGCATTGAAGTGTCCTGATTCCTCTTTTTTGTCATCAAATCCTTAGAATTATATTTGTACTTGTCAGTTCTTATGCTACTTGTCAGCTTTGCCGTTACAGTGGGCCCTCCATATATGTAGGGATTCCATTCCAGGAATTCCTGTGAATAGTGAAATTCACAAATGCTCTTGTCCCATTATGGTGGTAGCATGCTCACAGACACTTCAGTGCATCTGCATGCAAACTGCTGCTATTTTAGATATAGGGACATAATGCTCCCGAGTGACCTGGAAATTGCACATGTGGAGGTCACAGGTAAGGACTACACTATGTGTAGATACGTGGTTCTCTTACATTTTGCTCTTTTTTTGGTTCAGATTGCTGCACTTCTCTCTGCTTTGAGTACTGTACACAGCTATAAGCTGAAGAAAGCCAAACTAAAACACCGTCAGGAGCTTAAAGAGCGTCTGAAAGTGAAACAAAAAGAGGAGGAAGAGAAGCTTAAGAGGCAGAAGGAAGCAAAGAAGAAACTTTTCCGCATTATTGGACAGAGGGAGAAGAAGAGGCAAAAGTCAAGCCTGAAAGGGACTGCTAAGTGAGAGAAGTGAATTTCTTCTTGTCTTCAGGAAGTGAAAAATCTTTCTCTTCTGAGGTGTTTCATGGAAATCAAGACCCCACTGGCAAAAAATACTGCAATAAGGTTCTGGACTCCTGTAAACTTGTCTTGGAGGAAATGGAGAAAAGCCAATATGACATTTCAGAATAAACATCAGATGTAAATTATTATTTGCACTGTTCACCACAATATGTCCCGGTAATTCATTGGACACAGCCCAGTATCTGATTATCCATTAAAGTATTTTACATTATATTGTTGAATGGGATTCATTTATAATTTTTATATTTAGTGTTGAACAGTTTTATTTGCCACGACTGAATAAGAAATCTACTTTGATATGTCATGTCTATGTGGCTTTAGTGCTGACATGTGAATGAAACAGTTCCTTGAAAGCTCAGGAATATCTCCTGGACTAAATTGAATTTGCCTATAAATTATTGCTTACACTTTGAAATATATGTCAAGCTTCCTCTTCCTTTCCATAATATGTGATATATGTGCCCTTCCATGGCTATCAGCCCCATCTGGTATAGCCATGGTAAGGGAGTATGACAGTTGTACTCCAAAATGTAACCTCCTACTGATACAGTACAACCAACACACTTCCTTTGTATCATTATGCCATTTTTTTGTCAACAGCAGTAGCAACCAGTTGAAGGAAAGATGCACTGTATTATGATGTGAAGGCTAATTTTAGAGGTGGACAAGTCTGGCCTTTATCTAGTATATAAAAATCAAAGTTTGTCTGTTTGTATCAGATGAAGACCTCATATGATTGGCTGCCTAAGAAGATTCTATGGAATCCTGGGGTTTGCAGCTTAGGGAGGGGCCTTAGAATTCTTAGCCAGAGAGCTCTTGGGCCTCAGTCAACTGTACCTGTCTCGAATAGGCCGGTTGCTATGGAGACCAGGCCTAGCAGCAAGAAGGAGGAGGGCACTGTATTCCTTTTGGAATCCAACCTCTGTATGTTATTACCTCTGAACACAGATTGGATAGGGGAATATGGGGAAAAGTTAAAGCTACTAGACAAGACAGTTTGAGGAATGAGAGACACAGGATCTCAAATCTTTCTAACAAGTATTATCTATGAGAAAATAAAATCCTGGGCAACACCAGGGATATATGTTATTTTCTTATACAGGAAGCCCCCACGTTTTGACACCCTATTATCTGACGACTCGCTCTTTTAATGCTTCCAAATTAAGGACAAGTTCATTAATTCGATGGGGGTTCCTCTTTTTTGTTAGTTCTTCTTGCCTATGGAGGCTTGCATAGAATTGCTTGCATGCATGCACTTCCTGCAAAATAAGCTGAGGGAGGAGGTGCTAAGCCGGCTGAGACTTTGCAAGCAGTGTATGGTTGGTCAGTCCCAAGTGAGCCTCCATAAGTAATTGATGCTTCCTACAGTACAGTACACCGGTTCTGCTTTTCCACCAGTTCTGTTTTTTGACAGTGCTCTGGTCCCTAACCTGTCAGATAAGGGGGGTAGGGGCGAGGGGAAGCCTATAACATTTTGCTCTACTCTGACATAGTATTGGCCTTAGCTAAGAAGAATGATTACCTTATGTGGCATTTGCAACTTCTTATGAATTACCAGCTAAGACTGAAAGTCCAGGTTCATTGTTGTTTATCTTACGTAAAAAGAACAGAGTTAATTAAGTACCCATGACCTCTGATCCTTATGCACTGAAATCCATAAAAGTTGCTGATAACAGTCTTCTTGAAGAAAATGGAGATCAAAGCAAATGGTGTCTTTTTGCTCCTTGTGTGCATGAATTTTGTGCAAGACAGCAGACCAGGTAAGAGAATGTGTGCAGTTTCTGGAAGCAGTGACGTAGAGTTTTAAGTTTGAGTTGGATAGATAGGAAGAGTGGAACCAAATTCACAGCAGCCAAACAGCTGGGTCAAAGCAGTCTTGGCACCTCCTCAGTTCTTTGATGATAGGCAATACAACATATTTAAATATATTGAATATATTTATCTGGGCTTTCTCTGTAGTAGCATGCTGACTGTGGAACTCCCTGCCCAAGGAAATCAGGCTGGCTTCAACTCTTTTAAGCTTCTGTCAGGCAGCCAAACCAGTGCTGTTGGCCTGGCATTTAATGTTTGAAAATGCTCTGTTTTAACTGCTTTTAACTTTTTAAAAAATGAATTTTAGATGGTTTTCAGATGCCTGGGAAGCTAATTTTCTGGTGAAAGCATTAAAAAAAGATAGTAAAGCCATTCTTGCCCTATAGTAGATCTTGGGTCATCCTTTACTACAGTATTTTTCAAGTTGGCTATTGAGCAATGAGACCCAGGTGAGGTGAGTCTGTGCTGCAGCTTGCTCAACAGTAGAAAGCCCTGTAGTAGAGTCATATTGTGCAGCTTTTTCATTGAACCAGGCTAAATGTGTGACATTGGTCCTATATGTTTAATAGTTAACATATACTGGTGAAGAAAAATGTAGCGTAAAGTTATGCCTGGTGGAACTATGCAACATTTCTCTTACCCTCAAAGCCCTCCTTTCAGCTGCTCTGCCCCCAACACCCAACAAGGCTAGGGCAGGCAGTGGAGAGACATCCAACTATATTCCTGTAGCTGGATGCACAGCACTGGTGTCATCTTTCAGTGCTGTGTGTCCAACCATAGGAACATAGTTGGATGTTTCTCTGTCCCCACCCTCCTGTTCTCCACTGGCCAGCAAATGGGTATGTTAAGGAGGATGTAGCATCCAAAAGATGGGTTGACGGTGCGGGGGAGAAGATGTTGCAGAACTTAATGCTACATCTTCCTTTTCCACAATATGTTAACTATTGGACAGACAGGAACTTTGTCCTGTATTCAACCTGGCAACTGTACTGGTGTGAGTAGTAGGAGCTCCCAAACTGTACAGTGTATGGACGCGTGTGAGAATGGGATTAGTTCAGACAGCTAAACTGCAGTTTGCATCTTTGGTGGAAAGAAAAGAAAGGAATTCTTGTTTTCAGTGACTTAATTTAGGTAATTTATTGTAGTCTCTGCTGTCCAGCCTTTGGTACTTGGAATCCCTGGCTGATCTACTGCGAGTCATTCATAGATCTGCCAATGGATCATGGTGTAGCCTGTGCCTATCTCTAAAATGCAGAAAGGATCCAGGGAGGCCAATGGGCAAAGAATATGATAACTTGGTAGCTGCAGGCAACTGAGCAAAATATTAATTACTACTGAGATCCATTTATCGGTTGTGTCCATATGCTGTCTTCCAGTGGGTTCAAAGCATTGTGGATGGCTTTCCTCTCGCTCAGAACAACCCTCCATGTGAGGCAGGTTAGGCTGAGTGATGTGTCTGTCCCCCAGTCAGCCAGTGAGTTTTATGACCAAGAGAACAGCTGACACTGGATCTTCCAAATCTCAGTCTAACACACTACCTCCCATAAGATACTGCCTCTCCATCAGTGGAAAAGAAAGGTTGAAGGATAGAAAGATTAAGAATGTACTGCAAGCATTATGTCTTGTGGTCCGCATCAGAGGAAAGAAAAGAAAGGGTTTTTTTTTTAAATTTAGGATGCCTTCTGCTTCATCAAGCTTTGCCTGATGTATGTTGTGGAGGGAGCGGTGGCTGGATTTCAGGGCTAACAAAGTCTGGTGCCCCGACTATTGCACATTCAGCACTGAATATAAGCAAAGTTAACTGTAACTTACGTCTAACAAGAGTAGAAGATAAGACACTGAAAGCTGCCTTATTCTGCCTTACTCGTGGCCCCGCTAGCTCAGTATTGCCAGCACTGACTGATGGCAGCTTTCTGGGGTTTTAAACAGGATTCTTTCCTAGCCCAATTTGGAGACCCGTGGCATTTCCTGTTGGTTCTCTGATCCAAATATTAATCAAACCGGATGTGCTTAGCATTCAAAATTGTAATTAGTAAAACTGTTTGGAAAGAATTTAAGTAGATAGGGCTGTCATTAATTGATTTCTCATACTCAGTTTGACTTAACATAAATGACTGAAATTATGATATTTGGTTAATCTAAACAAACCTTTAACTGGATCACTTGATGAAAATAAATTTGAGTAAGTATGTCCCTTTAATTATCTTGAGGTGGGTATTTCAGTGGACTGGTACATGGACCTCACAAGTTCAGTCTAGCACTTTATCAGTCACGGGATCAAATAAATGGTTTATTGTAGTACTGTTGCCCAAAAAATAGGTTCAGCTCGTAGCTGTGTAGGATTAAAGTTATCCCAAAACTGTTACATGGGGCTCTTCTTTCAGCCATATCTAATTTGAACTCAATAGAAAGACCTTAAATTTTTATACAGAGTATTGGCGTTCTTATGTTCACTAAATATGAGATAGTGCGGAACTGTGTGTAACAACTATCAAAGCTGAAGACCTTAAATTAGCTCTTTTTTTTCTTTCTTTTTTGGCTAGAAATTATTTTCAAGCTGTTTTTATTTTGATGGTATTGGAGGACGTGGGCCTAAATTCAAAAAAGTAAAAAAAAAGCAGTTGGTCACTGTGAACTTGGGATTTTCCACTTCTTTCCTTTTAGCTCAAGAATATGATAGAATTAAATTAATCTTAGTGCAAAAAAGCCCGAAGATAAGGAAAGCAGTCTCGGCTACAATTTAGATTTGTTATTTTAATAATTTTATGCCCCATTCATTCTTCCCTATCTTGCCACTTCCAAGGCATCTGGCAGATTTGGCACATGTCAAAATCAGAATAACTTTGACTTGGACAAGATTAAATGGTCTTTCTTTGGAAGATTGGATTGGTCAGCAAAAGGGAACTCTTAAGCGGGATATGCATAGGTAGTTAAGATATTATTCTCATGCTTTTGCATTGGTCCCACCATAACAATAAATAAATACATTCAGCCATAGTTAAAAACACTGAATTAAAAGTCATATCCTGTAAAAGCTTGGTTGTTACTGTCTAGTGTTGATAAACAGATGTCTTTTAGAACAGCTACATTTCTTGTCAGTGCTTCACAGCTGTGTAATTCAAGGTTTAAAGGTTGGCCACAAAATTACCCATAGGAAGAGTTTTAAATTATATAATACTATAACAATTAATTTGCTGAGTTTTAATTCTGTATAGTGACCAGTTGCTAAAATAAAATGAACTGCTTGCTTGTTTGTTTGCTTCTTTTCATACAAAATCAGATGACATAGTCAGTGTGGTAATAAAATGTTAAGACGAGAGATAAAGCCTCCTTGCCTTGCTCTATGGAGTCAGCACTGGCATACTGATTTAGTGGCAGTGATGGGTCTCAGGTGACTACAATCTTCTAAAACTAAAACCACTCTCCCACCCCACCCCTTTGCAGATTATTTTTATAGATCTGCTTATCTCCTGGGAAAGTTTTACTTAAACAATAGAACAAAGATAACACTAGTGCAAGAAGGAGGGGATATGCAGATAAGTGTTTCCATGAGATAGCAATGTTAGTCTGTTGCAACAAAACAAAACAAAATAGAAAGGGTGGGAGGACCAAAATACAGGGAATCTTGCAGTGTAATAAAAACAAGTTTTATCTGTCATATGCTTATGTGGTCTGAAGGCCACTTCATCATCTTCAGGGGTCTATGAAAGCTTGCTAATCTTTGAGATGCTGTAAGATCCTACTTTTTTTTGCAGATAAAGATATTCCTTTATTTAAAGTCAGAATGAACAAACTGATGCTTTGGCCATATCAGGAGATGACATGACTTATTATTTTGTAGGATTTGAGCAGGGCTATTGATGCCATGATGCCATGGAAGTCTCTTATTCATAGGGTTGCCATAAGCCAAAGGCTCTTGACAGCAGTTAACAACTACAATATTTATTGACTATTAAGCCAGGGTAGAGCCTCTTAGTTTTTGGGTGGTCTCAGGAGGTCTCCTTCTGCTCAAGAGGTCTCATTGGCTGGTCAATCACATTGGCCATCATTTGGATTTACTAGGCAGCTGTGTGAGATGTGGCAGAAGTCAGTTGGATTTGTCACAAGCAGAATCCTAATTCAAAGTCCAGATGTTCTTGGGCTGCAGCTCCCTTGCTAGCTTAGTTAATAGTGAGGGGTTAAAAGAGTTGCCAACAAAATATGGAGCTTGCCCTTTTCCAGCTGCTTTCACTACAGATTTGTTCTTGTTATATGCCTTCAAGTCAACTCTGACTTATGGTGTCCCTATCACAGGGGTGTTCTTGGCAGGATTTAATCAAAGGAAGCTTGGCATTTGTCTTCCTCTAAGGCTAAGAGAATGTGACTTTGCTCAATGTCCCGCAGTGGGTTTCCATGGCTGAGTGGGAATTCAAGCCCAGGTCTCCCAGAGTTCTACTTCATTCAAACTGCTATACCATGCTGGCAGTTTAGTTATGTTTATATATGTTTATATACCTCTTTTCCTCCATTGGCTCTTCTCCCTACTTTATCACCAGAATAAACAAGTGAGGTAAGTCCAGCAAAGAATGGCTCAAGATCGCCACGTGAATTTCATGGCTCTATAAGGACTTGAACCTGGATTTCCCAAATTCCAGGCCATCACTATAATTAACACACCACACAGGCTCTTCATCTTGAGAAACAAGTTAACAGGTTAGCAGGGACATTGTGTCAAAGGTTAATGTTTGTAGGTGCTCCCTAGTTAGAAAAACATTTTTCCTTTTGTACTTTTAGACAATGAATTGAAGCTTGACCAAGCCCTGCTCACTGTCAGCAATTACCTTCCTGAAGGAATTGTCGCTTTCTCTGAATCTGATGGCTGCTACAGAGTAAGTAAAAGGGTCTCCACTCTGTTCAAAAAATAACCAATATATTTTTTGCCAATTTTGTGTGGATAATTGCCTGAATCAGGAGAAGGTGAGAACTGGATGAAATGTAAAATTTTATGTCCATTTAAGGAGCCAAATTATGCTCATGTGTCTAAAGCAATAGCAATCACTGCAGGTTTGTTGTAGAGCTGAGAAATCAAATAAAATGGATCAAGAGGCTGTCTTATCCAGAAACTGGAAAAGTTGTGGATTGTAACTACCTGGATCCATGCTGGCTTGTTTTTTGGTGAGCTGTTTTCCAAAAAGGGTAAGCTTTCCAAGCTACTCCAGCACTGTATTTCCAACAATGGCCAATCATGATTCCTGGAAGCCTACACCTGGGGTGTGAAAACAACATCCTATCTCTGTTGTTTGTCCCCAGTTTGAAGTATTTTATTTTATCTGCCTATTGCTTTCGCTGAGTGACTTGAATATGAGAAAAAGAAGAACATATTTTGCCTAGACACTTCTTTGTGGCTGTTATTTCTCCCAGTTCCTCAGCTCCTGTCAGTTTTTTCTTTTCCCTAGCCTTGTTTTCTTTGAATTCCTATGACCTGGTCTATCACCTTGCATTTCAAGAGTACAGACATATCTCAGTTAACAAAGTCTCTGGCAAAGAAGCTCCTTTTTATGAAGACTTTATACATGAGACCAGCCCCACTTTTCCCCTTTGTGCTCTTTCTAGCTGGAAGTTTCTTTAGCAGCACTGAGAGTGGAGGGATATGGAAAGAAGGGTAGCAAAATAGATTTTTCTGCTGGGTTGAAGCAGTACATCTCCAGTAAACAATGCAATACACCTTGACCTGGGAAAATGAGATTCTGTTCTAGGTGATCCTACTGTATCTGTGTGTATCAGGCAAGATAAACAGCAGCTGTACTTACTGAGCATGTGTGAAGAGCAAAACAAGAAAGAAAATGAGAAAGCAGATTTAGCCTACCTTAAAGCTCACCTTGGCATTATGAAATAGCACAAATATAAGTCCGGTCATCAAAATGGAAATCATAAGAAAAATGGAGGCTGGTGGGGGGAAAAATCCCTGGATTCAAGTGGTCTTTAGAAAATTCAAAATGTTCTTGTTTAGCAGTGCAAGGGTTATCTGATTTGGTTGTTTCATTTCATTTCTTTATATTGTTGGTTATTGTTATTAACTGCTGTGAAGCTGACTTCAATTTATGGTGATCCTATGAACAAGAGAACTCCAGTTTACCCTATAGTGCAATCCAACTTGGGAGTTTCATCCTTTGGTGCTATCTCTTGCTTCATTCTGGATTGTCTCATGATAGGGTTTTCATGGTGAAAGACATTCAAAAGCAGTTCCCCATGCCTCCTTCTGTACAGTACTAACAAACATTAGCTATGGTACTGTGCCGTTGCCTCTGAGAGTTCCTGATAGTGTCTCACACACACACCACCACCACCACCACCACACACACACACACACACACTATTGCTGCTGTCCAGCAGTTGTCTGACACATTTAGTCTGGCTCCTCAGCAAAAGCTTATCTCACTTGAGAGATGCTACCAACAGCACTACTACTATTAGCATAGTCTCTTGCTTCACAGGAACAAACAATCCCCCAATTGCAGAAAGGTAATGTTATTGCTGGGCTGCCTATTGTTAGCTTTGAATAAAAAGTTAGCTGAAACATGTCCAACTGCTCTCCTCCTCCTCTGTGGTATAGGAACCTCTCCCTGTTCTTTCCATGCGATTTCTAACTCTGGTGCCAAAGTAAAGTCCAGGAACACATCTATTTTGTTAAGTGAGGTATACCTGTACTTTTTGCTATGCCCTCCTGTTCTTCTGGCCCTTTGTCTTTTCTGATTTCTGGCTCCTGTTTTTTTAGGTCCATGCTTCCATCTCCTCCTCCTCCTCCTGCCCATCAACCTAGAGATTGTTATGACCAAAATGGCCAAGTCATTTGAGGCCAGCTATATCTTTCTGCCTGCTGTGAATCTCTGTGACATTAGGGCAGCACAGTCAGTCATTGCCAAAAGCACCATCACAACCTAGAAGCACCATTGCAATACAGCAAAAGCACCATTGCAATACAGAAGCACTATTAGAAACACCATTGCAATACAGCAGAGGTTGGCAAGCCTTTTTGCAATATTTTTTGCCAATCCCCCACCAAATTGATCAAAACTACTGTACTGCAAAATACAGTAGTTTTGCCCAGCAAATACTACAGCCTCCCACCACTTGTGAACAAAACCTCCCTCTGCAAGTTGGCTGAAAATTGACCAAAAAATTAAATTGGAAATGATGTGTGCAACAGGGCCTTACTGTTCTTCTCTCTCAGATGGGTATGGCAGCTCTCTAATCTGATAAGATGTTCTGTCTTTCCCACCCAGCTCTGCCTTCCCCCTTTATAATACCACCTTTGTGTAAAAGGGTGAGGCCTTTCAATGGTTATTTAGGACCCCTTAATAGTTCTATAGTAGCATGTTTTCTGTGTTTTGTTAAACATTGTATACCACTCAGCAAAGTCAGTATTAATAAAAAACAAACAAACTCTAATATTTATTTTTCTGTGTTTCTTTAAACACTGTATACCACTCAGCCAAGTCAGTATTTATAAAAAAACAACAACACCTCTAATATTTATTAAAATAACATATAGAACAAAGTATTGGCATTCATGTGCAGGTCAAAATTAATACAGTTCTTTAGAGTACTTTTAGTTAGTTTCCTCATATCTTTAAACTCTCCTATAAGCACAAGTATCATAAACAGCTGGCCAGCTACACTCTCACCAAAGGATCAACTCCCCAATCTAGGTCACACTTTCTGACCAGATTTGATAATGGTTTAATTATTCTTCTGCTTCTCTCTAGACTTTCCCTGATAATTAAACCCTTCCCACACAGATAACCTCTCTAGCTGACTGAGGGACTTTACTCCAGAGTTCTTTTTCACTGAAGGGCTGAAAATGACAATCAGTATTTGCTTTTATATATCTTTTCCTCTCAGCCACCAGCCCCTCCATCACAGTAGTGCGTTTTACTTCTCTCCTGAGGACCTATTCTGTTTGCCAGGCAACCTGCTTCTAGGCTGCTTTGGCATTCCAGAAAGCCACACTCCTAGAACTCTGTCACAATGTGATATTACTGATGGTTGGGTTTGCCACAGTGGCTTGCTGGAGGAGATAGATTTCACAGCCATTCAGATTCAGTCTGGTTTACAGCATGTCTTAGAAAAATTACGTTTTTCTTAGAAAAGCATCTCTGTAATTAAAAAAAAACAGAATAAATAATTAGAAAAAAAAATACTTTCAGGGGCTGTAGTTCCCATAATCCCTCAGACAGCATGACCATACTACCTAAGGGTTTATGAGAACTGCAGCAAAGAAAAAAGAAAAAAAAGAAAAAAAAGTCATTTTTCTGCTCACTGGTTTTCAGGCGAAATTCGCACCACTTATTTTACCCATTCCATTCCCCCAACCTGAAATAAGAAAGCATCATATAAACTTCAAGCAAAATATCTCCCACATTGATTTGAGGAAGGGTTGGCATTTATTTGATCTCATTTGTGCTATACACATTCTGTTCAGTGATATTCTGTGCCTGGAATCAGAGCTTGAAAGTATTATTATTATTTTTTTGGATGACAGTTCCTAGTATCCCTTCCCTGCCAGTACTCTCAGTATTGTTCATCCCAACTCTGGATGAAGCAGTTGCTTTCTCTCCACCCCCACCATACCTCCCCACTTCCACGCTTTACCAGTGCTTTTACATTCTGGATGGACTTGAGCTAAACAGGGGAATAACCTCTGGTTTTTAAAAAAGAAATGATTATTTATTTGTATGTATTTTATCTACATTCAGCCTTTCTCCTACTACTGGAAAAGTAAAGAGAGGTAGGAATAATAATAGCCCAGACTTCTACTTGTTGATAGAACTAAAGACATATCTTTTTGACTTGTCTAAGCTGCCTTATTAATATTACTATTGTGAGGGAACAAGACAAGCATTTAATCAGAAGACTAAATGCCATGCTTCATTTCTAAAGCAGTGAAACTTTGACTCAATATTTCACTCTCTTTGCAATAGCTTCTGGGATTGATGAGTATTCATCATCCTAGGAGATGAATCCCACTTTTCCAGTTGGGACCATAACCTATTGAATATTGATTGAAATATTCACATCTCTTCCACCTAATAGAATTTCTGGGAAAACTAATTGTTTCTCTCCTTTCATCTCACTAAATGAGATCAATAACAAGGACAGAAATAAGAGGTAGCTTTAAGTGATCTTGGCATCAAAGCTGGCTTTGGAAGACGGGTGCAAGACGGTTGGATCCTGAAAGCACAAAATTGTGGTTTATAAGACACAGGAAAGCTTTCCAAGAATTCTAAATATGGAGTTGCCTCAGATTATTGAGAGTTGTTTTAATACAGAAGTTAAATTGTATGAATACTTGTGATTTCTGTATTATGCTGGCTCCTTAATATTGCAATTTTTCATCTACCTGACACTAAATCTTAGTGAATCACAAGAGGACTTATTTCTGAGGAGACATGCAGGAGACGGCTACATAAGTTGATGGATGTATACATGTTTGATGGTGGTCAGCAGCAATATAAAAGACCTTACACAGGACAATCTTATATGTGTCTACTCAGAAACAGTTCTCATAGAGTTCAATGAGTACATCCCCAGACAATTGAGTGAGAGAAGACAGAGATCTATAAAGACCTTTCTCTTATGCCATTTCCTTGTTGAGGAGGAGCACTACGGTTGGGGGATGCAGATCATAAAGTTTAAACATACACTTTTTTTTAGGAAAGAAGAAGAAAAAAGGGGAGCACTTTTGTTTTTTCCCCTACTTTCGAGAAATCTCCAACCACCTCCAAAGATGGTCAAGTTTAAGGGCTACCAGGGCTTTTGGAATGTGAAATCTTTTCTATTTTTAGTATATGAGAAAAGTTTCAGAAGGATGGGGGAAATGCATCCCTTTTGTATGCCCCTTCTTTTGTAAGTCCCTAAAGAGCTCTCTTTCAGGTGGGCTGGAGCCCTGAAGGTCTGATGACTCACCACTCCATTTTGTTATTCAAATGATGAAATCATTCTTCTGATCCACCCTCCTCTGAACAGTTTCCTATCATTCAACTTATTGTCCCCATTTCAAAGAGTAAATTATTCTTTTCTTTCCTTCTTCAGTGTTTGCCACAGCCTCTTCTCATGGTTCCACCAGCTTCCACTGGAATGCCTTCAAACACCAGTACAGTTGTTAGTTCTCACTTTGTTATCACAGTCAAAATATTTACAGAAGTGAATGCCACTGACCCAGTTTGCAGGTACATAATGTAAAAATTCAAAGGAATAACTGTGTTAATCTAGACCAGTACGCAAGGAGATCTTGTAGCATCTTTGAGACTAACCAAGAAAAAGAAGTTGGTAGCCCAAGCTTCTGCAGACTACAGTCTTCTTCATCAGATAGATGGAGTGAAGCCTAGGATCAGATCTTTATGTGCAGGCTGTTTGCCTGAATAGCAATAGAAATGCAAAACTTGTGAGTTTGTTGATGAGGTGACAAGTTCAGTTTTAAATCTGGTCATTGGGGATAAAAGCAGGAGGAAAGGTGATGTGATCCCAGATGCCAAATTTGTCCACACATCTACTCAGGAAGAATCATCTAAAGTCCTAACCATATTACCCACAATTTCAGAGGTAGTTTTACTTGTTCACCCTCTAATGTGATATATGTCATCTTCTGTCATTAGTGGCCTTCAGCAATCTACATTGGGAAAACAAGGTTGTCTCTGTGTCAGAGGATAAAGGTACATAAATCAGATATTAGGAATGAGAATACACAAAAACCAGTTGCAGACCATTTCAGCCTTCCTGGGCATCCTGTCTCAGACCTCAGAACAGCAGTCCTTCAACAACAACAATAACAACAAAAACTACAAAAGAATATTGGAGAGAGAAATATCAGATTTGGACTATATCCACAAACTCCAGTCCATCAACAGTGCATTGAGCAAAGACCCTGGTTTCCTGGCACACTACATACATTATAACATAGTTTATACCCCATGAGGGCCTCATGAGGCTGTCTTAGCCAATTTATCTCATGTCGTTTCTACTTGCCAGCCAGCATCCCACTACATTCCAATGACTCCCCCCACCATTCATATGATTTTCTACTGACTTTGGCTTTAGGCAAAATCCTTCTTCCTGCCTTTGTCCCCAATGACCACAATTAAAACTATACTTGCCAACTCATCACCATATGCACAAGTTTTGCATTTCTATTGCTATTGATATGTATAATCTGCTCATAAAGGTTGGTTCCTAGGCACTTCACTCAATGCATCTGATGAAGTAGGCTTAAGTCTATGGAAACTTACTACCAACCTCTTTTTCTGCACCACACTATTGTAGTGTTATTATTCCACTTTCAACAGATATGGAATCCTGGGCTTTGCAGTTTAGGGAGGGGCATTTAGAATTCCTGAGGCTCTTTGGCCCAGAATTCCACAGGATGTTGAAAGCAGAAAAATAGCACTTCAACAGTGTACTGCAGAAAGGCCTTCAGTCTTAAAGGTGCTGCTGCAAGATCCCTTTGTGTATGAAAATGAATTTCAAAGCAGGACTGGTGGGGTGAAAGAAATCTTAGGGGGTCTAGCTTCATGGGTTTGAACAGTGAAAAAACAAAAATATTATATGAAATTAATGTTAGTATTACAATAGGCCAGAGAGTGGCTATGATTTCTGTTGCTAAATTTTGGGAAATGGGATGGGTACTCTGAGACCAGTGCCAACTGTCAGTGGCCCTGTTTCAAAGTTAAGATTCTGATGTGGGAAATGGTGCAAAGG
The DNA here is from genome assembly GCA_948474755.1 of Ctenosaura bakeri. Classification (NCBI taxonomy): domain Eukaryota; kingdom Metazoa; phylum Chordata; class Lepidosauria; order Squamata; family Iguanidae; genus Ctenosaura; species Ctenosaura bakeri. The sequence goes on from CAOLHI010004564.1 coordinate 46,031, forward strand.
TCACATTATGCATTAATTAATCATTGAAGCCTTTCCAAGATTGCATGCTTGAGTGATATCCATGTCAAAAACTTTCTGCTCATAGAACAACAGAACAGCAGAAAGAGAAGGTACTAGGGACAGGCCAACTGAATCCACGAATCCTCAAATCCTTGGGAAGATTCAGATTCGCAGATCCGAATCCCTGGGCCAAAGCAGGCGAATCAAATCTTTAGAATCCCTGCACGCCTGGAGGCCTGAGCTGGTGTGAGAGCCCTGGATCAGGTCCACACGGACATGCAGGGGTGGCGAGAGCCGCTTTCCTGCACGCCCAGAGGCCTGAGCTGGTGCAAGCGCCCCAAATCAAGCTCACTCCTGCTGCCTGCCTCTGTGGCTGCCTCCCTCTGCAAGGTAATCATTCTCTTCTTCCTATTCTTATGACTTGAGACTGGAGGGTAGGTATTGGGACTGGACTAGAGGCTGGTGTTATTTTGTTTCTGTTAAGTGCCTTCCTTGTTTTAGGATCTGAGACTGGTCATCAGGGTAGAGAATTGAGACTGGGCTAGAGGCTGGTGTTCTTGTTTTTTTGTTTTTGTTTTTTTAGAGTACCTTCTTTGTTGTAGGACTTGAAACTTGACTGGAAAGTACAGTGCTCTTGAGATTTCAAGGACAGCTGAAGAAGATTCCTTTGCATGGCTTCCTTGCAAAGCTCTTTCATACACAATTCTAGGGTTTGTAGTTGGACAAGGTGTCAGAGCCTTCTCTGCCAAAGTAACTAGTGCATCAGCAAACTACAAACCCCAGCATGCCAGAAGAAGCTATGCAAAGAAAATCCAGTTTTGACCTGGATTATCTCTGTACTGTAGTATGTGACCCCATTTACACAGGCAGGAAAATGTGGGACTAATAATCCATATTTTTCTGCTTGTGTAGAAAGAGCCTTCGTGTCATTTTCAATCTGGTGAGATCCTGAGGCAAAATGATGACAATTGTCCTGGCCAGATTTCTTCAGAGGGAGGTTTGCCTTTGCCTAGGCTTTTGCTAAGGCTGAGTGTGTCTTTCCCAAGATTATCCTTGCCTCTTCTTTCTTTCTTTCTTTCTTTCTTTCTTTCTTTCTTTCTTTCTTTCTTTCTTTCTTTCTTTTTTTGTAATAGTCAACCCAGGAGATGGCATTATCTTGATGTCATTGTCCAACATCTGGAGCTACTTCCAAATTGCATGTAATTGTTAATAAGAAGTACATGGGTATCTTTTCCTGGAAGTAAAAACTAGTATTTAATTTGTTTTTCATTGAACAAAGATGTCAAATTCTGCTTCAAAACACTTTTCAGTAGAAACGCTTTGTTTCTCTTGGTTTTTAAACCCTTTTGTAAAAAAAGATTCCAAAGATTCAAGATTTCTGAGATTCACGGATTCGCAGAACCTTCCAGGGATTTGGATCCGGATCCAGATCCAGATCCAGATTTGGGAAATTCTGGATTCATCCCATCTCTAGAAGGTAGCTAGAGCCCGTCTTCCTCACATTTAGTTTCTTGTGGTGAATGCATTTCTGGTCCTAAGAGGAAGGATTAAAAAATACAGCAATACTCCCTCTAATCTTCTCTGCAGCCTGAAATGGGGGGGGGTACTATTTTCATGCAGAGCCAGTCCTATCACCAAGATGACTAGCTTCAGATATCAGATGATAAACAGTACTGAAGGACTGACTGGGTCTTCCGGATAGTCAGACAGGTGTTCCCAATGTTGCCAGCTATCCTTGGATGTGGTAGAAAATGCTGTGCCATTGATTGTCCAATCAGCTTCTGTAGGCAGGATGGCAGGGGGATGACCAATCTCTCAGACCAATTGTGATCTGATTCAGTTGAATGTATAAACTGGCTCTAACAAAAGAATGTTAAGTCTTTGTGTCCGGATGGGTACCCGTGGCACACAAGAGGGCCACATTAGCACTTTAGGAGACCTTGGGGGGTCACTCTTCCCATTGAGAAAAAATAAGAGGTTGTTTTGTTTGCAGATGCCTTCTATTTTCTCCATGATTTTAGGCTCTCTGGACCATTTTAGACCCAAAAGAGTCCTTTTCTTTACAAATGAAAGTGAGCAGAAGCTATTTCCTATCTCAAAAAAGCCACTATTGAGCATTAATTGCCTCTAGAGGGCATTTGGGGGAGAATTTGCAAAGAAGCTGTAAAAATTGCATTTTTTTTTACCTATGGTGCCAGAAAATGGCCCTGGAGGCCACATGTAGCCCATAGGCTGCACTTTACCTTTGTGCTTTTTACAGACAGTGCCCAGTAGCTCTAGCCAGTCTATCCATTGGTGAGGAAGTCATGTAAGTTGCATTCCAACAATGTCCAGAGAACCATGAATTGCCCACCCCTCTATTGAATCCAGAATGTTACATTTAAAATATAAGTCATCAAGGATATTAGTTGGAAATGAGGAAAGTAATTCACTCCTTTTAATATTGAGAAAGGGGTGCAACTGAATAAGTTGTTTAGATGGAATCTCTTTTCCTGAAGTTTGAAGCCATTGCTCTGTATCCTAGTCTCAGACTCTATCCTCCATACAACATCCCTTCGAATATTAAACATATATATCATATCAATTCTTAACCTTCTCTTCTTCAGGCTAAACATACTCAGCTCCCTAAGCCGCTCCTCATACAGCATGGTTTCTAGGTCTTCTACCATTTTAGCTTCTACCTTCCACCTCTGGACACATTCCAGCTTGTCAGTATCCTTCCTGAACCATGGTGCCCCGATCTGGACACAGTATTCCACGTGGGGTCTGGCCCTATTAATGAATTAAACAGATTGTTTTTAAAGAAAGCATGACATTTACACAGAATAGCCTGTTTTGCTGTCACCATTGCATCCTGGTGGCACATTTCATTACTGATTCCATTAAAAACCAGGCTGTAAATTCTACCAATTTGCCCTAAAGCAAACGTTTTCAGGCATTCAGAAGTTTTCCATTTTTGCCAACTAGAGCTCCTCTGCCATACAAGACTTTACCAGTTTGCAAAACTGAGCTTTTGCAACACATAAACACTTGCCAGTCAAATATCTCATGCCACACAAGCCCTTGCCAGCCTGCAGACTTGAGCTCCTGTACCATGCACAAATTCCCAGGACTTGAGAAGTGCAGGTTATTTAATAAATAAATAACCAAATTTTATATTGCTCAATCCTACCTGAATCTAACCAGGAATTTGAACCAGGTTTTCTCACAGCTGAATCCAGATCACAATAGCTATTATACCATGCTGTTTCCTAGTCTCTGAGGATGCAGTGGGTAAAACGCATCCCAGCACTGCTTATGTTTAGCTTTGTGACATTTGTCACAAACTGTGCTCCTTGAATATCAAGGACACTTTATTTTTGGCCTCATTATTCTGTCTCCTCCTCAGAGCTACATATTGGTGCTGGTGGAGTATAACATACTGTGGATAATTCTTAGTCAATTATTGTTTGTGCATGTTTTTGCTGAATAAGCAGACCTCAGGGCAAAAGGCTACATGATATTTTAAACATCACACAAAGCTACTCAGTGCAGCCCTTTCCTCCCACAGATGTTGAGGCAATTTGTTTGAAATCATGCATGCATATCAGTGGAACAGGCTACCTTGCAGGACTGAAGACATAATTGGGAGGAGTTGAGATAAAAGGTTGAGTGGGTTTAGTCTCACTAGGCGTTGTCAAAAGTAGACACACTGGTGTCAAGCTGGGTGTGTCTGCAATATGGTGGGAAGGTTTGGGGAAGGAGGCTTCTGGCTCCTTAAACTGAAAGTGCAGTTGTTTGCATGGATGATTTTAAACAATTTTTCAGGCATGAAAAAATTGAAACCATTGGTTTTCTGGTGACTGCATTAGAACTCTCTTCCTTGAGCCACTACATCTTTGGGGAAAGCCACAATCCTACTGGGGCTTAACCTGTTCTTTGACTTTCTCCACCCTTCCTCACAGAGAGTGTTCACTGCTCTTTTCTAATCCAGATATAATTTTTTCTTCTCTGTTTGCTTACTTTGTAACATGGATATCTCAGAGGTTTCATTCCCAGCCTTGTTCATCCCTGATTGGTTCTGCTCTGCCTCTCTGGACACGGTCCAGTTTTGGAAAGACTTATATAAGCTTTCTCTCTGTATGTGAGGTGTGTGATTGAGGGCTTTCTCTCCCTGTGTGAGGTTCCAAATGAAATAAGGAATAAGGTCCCTGTACCATTAATGGTTGTGTAGAAGAGGGAATGTCAGAAAGTGTTGTTTGTGATACAAATAACCTCTGCTTAAATTATCTCTTGTACACAACCATTAAACCAAAAGGAGTCCTCTCTCTTATATTACCTGGCAACCCTACTTGAAGGAGTGTGCTTATTTGCTAAGCAGTGTGATCCACTGTGACATCACTGCAAAGATGGATAACAACAGCGAAATCATTTGGCACAGAGTGGGTTTCACTCATGGTGGTCTAGGAAATGCTACACATCAGTTATGTTCTGCAGAGTATGGTAAGGAATCAGATTGTGTTTGAAAAACATGACAGTGAACAAAATTAGTTGAGCACTTGCATTTTTGAGACAAAAAGTACAGATGTACATGCGCAATGTATCTCCAAAGAAAATCCAGCAGAGTAAGCTATTTGAGAAATAAGCAGTAAGCCCAATTTTGGGGAAAGCTAGGTTATAAATAGGAAATAAAGGGAAGGGCTTGTACAGATCTAGATATATGGAGCCATTATATAGAGGATTCCGTGCTGTATTCATTCTCTTTTCGATTTGTGTCTGCATGCTTTCATTTAGATGGAGAGCATTATATGGAGAACAAGGTCAATTTTTGCTATCTGTTGAACCTGATCCTTCTGGAAATAACACAACAAAAGTCTCCTGTACTTTAACTGTAGAGAAAGACCCTGTGAATGGTTACATACGTAAGTATTCACACTATGAAGTCATAATATGAAGCGAAAGAACAGATGTGTCACAAATATGTTAATGAAACTGAGTTTGTTTCAATATGGATTTCAATGGAGATCTTCACTATTAATGTGTTCTTAGTTATTTAAGGCCCTTTTCACACGCGGAGGAAGCCACGCCCAAAAACATGCCAAAACGGAGCTTACCTGGAGCCGTTGCAATGTGGAGCAGCGCGAGTTCGCTGCTCCACACGCGGCGGCGTCCTGCGGAGTTCTGCAGTGCCCAAAATGGTGGCTTCCGGCTGGCGGAGGCTCTCCACCAACCGGAGAAGCTTGCCAGCCGGAAGCCCACCCCCCGGGCGGTCTGCAGGTGCGCACTTGCGTGCGCCTGCAAATCGACACTGGGCGCTGCGATGGGGCTGCACGGGGTTGCACGCCCCGTGCTTTTTAAAACCACGCGGCGCCGCCACTTCCAGTCGCCCCTGCGCGGATTGGGGTGTGGAACTACACAAAAGTAGTCCGCCCCAATCCATGTTACGGTGTAGACGACCTCCGTCAGAGGTGGCTCTACACCGTTTTTTTAACCCCGTGTGAAAAGGGCCTCAGTCTACATCCGATTGCTATTCCTAGAACAGGCACACTGGATGTTAAGACATTTCCTTTGATGGGTTTACTCTAGTTAGGATTAGCAATTTGATTTAGATTTTCCTTTATTTATTCTAAAAATCTTTATAGCCTGCCTTTCCTTAACCTTTAACACAGCAATGCAGGTTTGAAATGAAAACAAGAAAATAATTGTAAAAAATCCATTCTTTTTGATCATGTGTTTATTATGTTTGAGTTTTATTCTCTGTTGGCATAATGACTGGTTTGTATGTTGACTATTCTGGTATATTGACTAGTCTGCAGTATTATTTTTATTGTATATTATTAGAGAAGGTAAGAGAGGACATGATAGCCATGTTTAAATATTTGAAGGATGTCACCTTGAGGAAGGAGCGGGCTTGTTTTCCACTGCTCCAGAGACTAGAACAAGGAGCAATGGATTCAAGCTGCAGGAAAGGAGATTCTATTTACACCTCAGGAAGAACTTCCTGATGGTCAGAGCTGTCCGGCAGTGGAATATGCTGCCTGGCAGTGGAATATGCTGCCCTGGAGTGTGGTGGAATCTCCTTATTTGGAGGTTTTTAAACAGAGGCTGGATGGCCATCTGTCAAGAATGCTTTGAATGGGATTGTTCCTGCATAACAGGGGGTTGGACTGGATGGCCCCTGTGGTCTCTTCTGATTCTATGATTCTATGGGTTAATTATTAATCAAGCATTGCAGCTTACTGGGCTTCAGGTGAGATCACTCTTGTGAACATCAAACACGATGCCACAGAGCAGCAGCCATGAAAAGTTGGCTTCCCTGAGGATTCCGTATTCGTCTCTGCCTTTGCTGATTGTTAGCAAAACGTGGCTCAGAGAGGTGCAACTCTATTGTCTTTCTAGTCTCGCTGGCACCTCTGAGGTGATGTCCATCATGCTGTATCTGCTCAAGAGGAATGCAATCTTACACCAACTTATCATTCCTTGTTTATTCTTCATCTGACTCTCTAGTTATCAGATAATTTTTGTAATACAAGCAAGGTATGTTACTGTACTACAAGTTAATCTGTTTTCAGTATCTTGTGGCTACTGCTGTAAATATTTTATTGGTACAAGACAAATATTTAATTTTCAAAGCCCATAAAACCAAGAAGCATCACAGAAAGTTAAAAATGTTGTTCTCATTCAAAGTCTTTGAAAGGTATGAGCTAAATTCCATTCATTTCCCTTTTAGAGGAAGTGAGCTAAGTTTGTTAAGAAATCGGGAGCCATGAGTCATTTTTGAAATGTTCCCAATTAATGATCCATCACCTCTCTCCAGGATTTGCAAAGCACCTTTAACACAGCAATACAAATATCAGCTTAGCTATTTTGATTGTTAAAAATATTTGTTACAAGGTCTAAAAGATATAAGTTAGGCTTTCACACTGAATAATATTCTAAATGCCACTGTGTTGATGTGAAGCCAAAAATTAGTCTTTGGCAGGATGATCACAATGATGGAAGATTGTATACTGTACATCAGAGTAATCAAGATGGAGGAGATACTGATTGAGAATGTGTGATCCCTCACTTTAGATAGTCTTAAAGATCAATTAGGAACTTAAGTCACGATATGAAAATTTTCAAAAGTAGGGTTGTACCAATCTCAGCTTAATGTTATCAGATGCTAGCAGTAGCATCAGTTTTACCTGGACCAGAAATCTCTTAGGGCCAATTTTAATGTGTTCTTTTGCTTCCCCTTCTGAACCACTCTCTTATTTTCTTACTGATGTTAATCCCTCTCATCCATGCTGTCCTGATTAAGCCTTTCCTTCTTCTCCCTTCATGTCTTGGATACCAGTAAGTCTTTGTCAATCTGTCAACTATCTGAAGCATTCTGGGTTCTGCAGGGAGCTACTCAATTTAGTGGTCTGTGGACTGGTATGTTAGCCACTGGAGATTGGTTAGCAGCAAGTTTCCAGGGAGCCCTGCTGATACTATTATAATAATATGACACATTGGCAAAAAATATATGTCAATCCACCACATCAGATAGCTTGAGAAACATTGGCCTAGAGAAATGAATCTGCCAGGCCAGCTTCTTGTCTTTAGGGGAGGGACATTAGGGACATTTAGTGTCTAAAGACTATATTGTAGGCTATGGACAGATTTTAATTAACTAGTATGCATCAATACATTTTAAAAACCAAATTACTGGTGCTTAGACAATATCCCCTAGTCCCCTTACTGCTCATGCCAAGTTTCAGGTGGCTGTTTCACAGTCTTGGAGCTATGCTGGAGACAAACAAATAGACACACTATTATTATTAAAGATTACAAAGCGACAACATCCAAGGATTCCTGTCATGGATTTCTAATTGAATTACATGTACAGGTTGAATTCTGTTTAGTACCATTTGCTGTTGCTGAGGCACAGTTTTTTCTACAATCATTTGGAACCAGAATTAAAACAGAGCATGTTAGAAATTTGTTATCTGCCAGAGCCCATCCTCAAAGATAAGCTCTTGTGTAATGTTTACTTAGAAGAAAGTCTCTGCATTGTTAACTTTCCTGCACATTCTGCCTTCAGTTGCTCTCTTTTCAATGTGACTGTGGTGTTGCTGATCAACTTCTTCATTCCCCTATAATCAGTTCCTATAAAATTTTTTTTTTTTTTTAGTTAGAAAATTAACCAATGTCCAGTGCCTCCTGCTGCTGGGAATAAGAAGTGACTAATTAAGGGCCAATTCTCCTTGGTTGTAGTGTAGCAGCACTGAGAGATTTTTACTTAGAAAGGGTGGCTCTTAGCTGACTAACTGCAATTTTAAGGCAGGGGGGATCATTACACATCAGGTCTGGAGAAAAAAAAATAGAAGAGAGAAGAAACTAAGCCACAAAGGCATATGAGTGACTATTTAGATTTTCTATAAAAATGAGTGACTATGGAGAGACAATTTCATACTACACAGTGAGCCTCCAAGCAACGAAAGGTTTTTTTTTAAAGTATCTATTATTAATACAGCATAAACCACCTTCTCATCATTACTTTCTCCCACCCTAATTGGAGTGTGTTGTGTTGTATTATTGCTTTACATATCGTGCTTTTCCCCCAAAGCTAGGACTCAAGCTGGCTCTAAGGTGTACTTCCCTTAAGTTTGAAGTGAAATACCTGTATAACTGTAAATAGAATTAACTCGACAACATATAATTCTTTTTTAAAAAAAAATATTTTTATTGAAAATTTAATTTTAAAAATAAAAAACCCTCCCCACTTCGAAGCTTAAATTTTCCAGTTTGAATCTGCTTATTTCCATTACGTACAAACTTAATTTCTGCTTAACAGAAAAAAGAACAATTACATTATTTCTTCCTTCATTTCTTATACATTTATACCTTTATCCAGTCCAAAACTCCTCTCCAGTCCCTTCCAAAGTTCTGGATAGGTTTATTCTTCAAAGAAAATGCTAATTTTTCTGTCTCTACCATATCCAGAACTTTTAACTTCCATGCTTCTATATCAATATATTCCCTTTCTTTCCAGTATTGCACATATGTCAACCTTGCAGCAGTTATTAAATATAATAATATCTTCTGATGACTTCTTATTTCCCTTTGTTGCCCTAACATATCTAACAAATAAAATTCTGGTTTCATTTCAAAATTCAGATTACAAATTCTTTGAATTTCATCATGTATCTCCTTCCATTATTATTATTATTATTATTATTTTTTGCTATCCTGCAAGTCCACCACATATGAAAAACATATACAACATATAATTCAGCCACACACACTAATGTCATAAACAAACAATGCTAACGCATAATGGCAGGGAAGGGAAAATAGAAGAGAGGAGAAGGAACAGAGAAAGTGACCTTTGTATGACAGCTCACATTAGGTTCCATCAAACCATTCCCAAAATGTGGTCCGCTCACTTAGATATTAAAGACAAATGTCATGAGGAGACTATTTCTATGATGCTTTGTAGAGTCAAAAGGGGAGCAGCATACAAAGAGTAGACAAGAGACTTTGGCAATGTGTTATATAAGGAGAACCAATGTAGTATAATGGTTTTAGTGCTAGACTAGGGCCATTTCTACACTAGATTGTTATAGCACTATTATTCCACTTTCAACATCCTATGGAATCCTAGGGTTTGCAAACTGCAAACCCCAGGATTCCATAGGATGGTGAAAGTGGAATAATAGTGCTATAACAATCTAGTGAGGAAATGGCCTAGGATGCTTGGAGACTAGGGTTCAAATCCCCCCTTCAGCAATAGAAATTTATTAGGTAAATGTGGGTGCACCACACTCTGTCAATCTTCCAGGAAGGCCATGACATATCTCTTCCGAAGAAATCTTGCCAAGCAAATCTGGGAGATTTGGAGGCCCGTAGCCACAACAATGCACGTGGAGGAAGAAATAATCTGTGGGATAAGAGAAGGGGTATTCAAAGCAGGCATGTCCATTTTTACATCTGCTAAATTATTTGGTGGTGTGCCATGTATGTAAAAACATACAATATGAATTGGTAATACCCACACAGTTAGTAATTAGTAATAAGGTTAGCAATCAGGCCCCATAAGTGGGACATGCAACAGAATGTTGCAGTGTGGAGCACTTCTCTTCAGGATTCTAGCCAGCCAGCCAGCCAGCCAGCCAGGCCTCTTCTTCCCCTGGATATTCCATTCTGTGCATCTTTTTTATTTTTCTGTTCTCCTCCTATAATACTCAGTCAGCATCTCATGGCCACTGTGTCTGATCAGCTCTCATTTAATTGTTTGTCTAGCTCCCCCCCCAAAAAAAAAACCCCTGCAAGCCTTGAATTTCTGCTGATACTTCTTTCCTGTGAATGAATTGTGCTGTTTTGGCTACATCAGTACTCACATTCACAGAATGACCTTGCTTATTGTCTTATTCATTGATAGCATTTCTGTAAATTTTCACTGTAAATTTTCTTGGCATTTTATAGGGAAAAAAATATAAAGATGGCGAACCAAGCTACGCTATTTTTTTCTCCAAGTAGAGTCAGAATTGGAATCATAATTGCTGTACCAACTTAAATTGATAAAAGCTGCGAGTGCCACTGAGGCTTACTTGTACCTCCAGGGGTAGCACTGGATCCAGGAGTATTGATTTAGAAATCAATGAAAGTCATAAAGGCATTCCCCCTCATTTTAATTTAATTAAAATCTAGGCATTTATAGCTTACCATTCAGATTTCCAACCAGCTTATGAAGTTTTAAATGGCAAGTGGTCTTTGGAATGTAGAGATATTGATAAGAGAGCTTCCCACCTCCTAAAAAATTAAACTTCCTATCTTCAGTTATAAAGCATATCCCCATCTTTTTCTAAATATAAAGTATCTTCAGTGCTTTTTGATTCATATGACTTCTTACTATCCTATCTCCATGGAAGTAAAGTGCTATACTATGGAGGAAAGGAAATTTCACACCAGCCCTATGAGGTAGGTATTGGGACTGGACTCGAAACAGCAACCTAGGGTGAGCTAGAAGATGAGAATCAGGAAGCTATAGGATCCAGGAGACAGAAGCAAAGGACAGGCTGAGAGGCAGTGTTGAAGAACAAACCACAAGTCACAGCCAAAGAATAACCAAGGATGTCAGAACACACTGGAGATTAGGAAGGCTTTGTTGCTTGAGCAGATTTCATCCTTGGAGTACTTCCTGTCCTAGAGGACCAAGTGGCCAGCCTGAGTGTGGAGACCTGGCCCATTTCTGCACTACAGCTTTATAGTGCTATTACTCCATTTTCAACATGCTGTGGAATTCTGGAGTTTGCAGTTTACTGAGGTCAAAAAGTTCCCTGTATGAGAATTCTAAATTCCCCTCCTAAACTGCAAACCCTAGGATCCCATAGGATGCTGAAAGTGTAATAATAGCACTATAACAGTTTAGCGGGGAAAGGCCCTGATCCAAAGCCAAAAGATTCTTCACCAGGATGCAAAACTACTAGCCTTCCATATTCTTTTTTGACTATAACATCCACAATACCTCACCATTAATCATGCTGGCTGGGGCCTTAACAAGTTTTAACTATCTGGAGGAAGAAGAATTCCTCACCATCTTCACTGTGAAGCATGCATTAAAAGTAGCCAGTTTGGCTCCCTTTACCTGATCCACATTTTAACTCATCTCCAGACTTTATTGGTGCAAGAACTGCACCTAGTCAAAGGGATCTGAGAGTTATGCATAGGACAGAGAGAGCTTTGAGTTTTCCAAAGTGTTGTTGTTTTGTTTTCAAAATGGAGCATCATAATGCCATGTATTGCTTTTGATCTTTCCAGCAAACCTAGGGGCCATTACATTGGATGAGTCTGGGAGGCTATAGATCTTGATAGCTTGTATGGATATTGTGACTTTTTGGTTGGCCTAGTAAAGGTATTAGTGTGATAGGGATTTTGGAACATGCAGTTAAATGATTTGCCGCATGAGGGAGGCATACACATATCCAACAGTTCCTGACTACAGGCTGAGCTCAGAAGGAGTGAATGGATCCAAATCACCAGGGGAACAGTCTCATTTACACATGTATACACACAAATGCAAAAAGCATTTTAAAAAAAACCCTGATTTCCAATTCTCATACAGATCAGAGTCCTTCTGCAGGCCAGGCACAAATGGTAGAAATACACAGGAAACAAAGGAACATTATAAATAGTACAATGTGTGAAATTTTGTTTTGTTTTGTGCTTAGGAATAAAGAACACTACACTCAAAAGTTTGTTTATTCAACCTCTTCCTTCATCATCTATAAAGGGAAGCCAAGCTGATGTTGAACATGAGAGGGAGGAGGAGCCAGTGGTGAAATATTGAAAGTTGGCATGAATTGTCTATCACATTTTATCTGCTTTGTTTATATATGTGAGTTAGTGGTTTGGAAACCAAGTGCTCCTGTCTCTTCTCCGTCCAAGTAATGCTACTGCCACAATTTTAAATCAACTTTTAATTCCATACCAAATGATTTGGTTTGCCACAGAGACAGAAAGGGGAGTTTATAATCAGGCCATTTGAAAGGCACAGCAGAAAGGAAAGGGAGTGCTTGGCTAGAAAATGACAAATAAATGACCCATATTTCCAAAAGTAATAATAGGCAGACTAAAGTATGCAGTGCTGGGGAAGGGAATGGGGAGGAGGAAGCATTTATCTTCTGTACTTATTCTTTTGGTACTTCTCATCTAAATAGTAAACAACAAAAATTCCCATATCCCATGTCTAGTTTGTCCTAAAGAAGCTCATGCAGCCCCCTGAGTAGCATCTTTCCCTCTCCAAAAGAGTACGGGATAGAAGATCCTTCTCTCCACAAAATGCTCTGTATATGCCAGAATAATTGTATCCAAAAGGATAGTGGGAGACATAGGAGTTGCTCCAGCAGCTGCTGCCATGCATCCAGTTTCCATACCAGGCAAGGGGCTAAGTCTGCTCCTCTACAGATGCCAGAAGACTCAGGGGCCAGGTGGTTCGGTCTTGTGTGCTCAGCACAGAGACCTGCTTCCTTTGGAATTAATAATTAACAGAGCAGGCATGAAGGGAAGGGTCTAAGTATTATATCTGCTACGGGCATCTGGAAAACAGTATGTTTATGGCTAGGAAATCTGTGGCTCTCCAGCTGATGATGGAGCATATATTTCCTGCAAGCCCCAGCTGGCTTGGTTAGACACTGGAGATGACAGGAATTCTAGTCTCACCACCTCTGGAAGGCTAGAAATTCTCCAGTTCTGCTGTGTAGTGACAACACTGTCCCAACTTTACCTTAAAGTGCTGTTGGGAGGATTGCCGATAACATTCAAAGAGCTTTCAGTCTCTGAAAACATTATATCACTGTCAGGTAATATCACAGGAATGCACAGAAACATTAGTGTGAAATGGGCTGGAGACAGATGCAGGTCACATGCCAGCACCAACCAGAATCAAATGCTTTAAAAAAATAAAACCAAGTTGTCTCTCCTTTCTTGTGTTTGAGGAGAGTGCCATTGTCTTGGTACACTGAATATTTGTTAACATTTTGGGGAACAAAATTGTTTCAGTTTTAATCTAAACAAGTAGACATCACTGCTGCTATTGAACATGTATGTATGTGCCTTCAAGTTGCCTGTCGACTTATGGTGACCCCTTTAATTTTACAGAGTTTTCTTAGGCAAAGAATACTCAGAGATAGTTTTGCCAGTTTCCTCCTCTGAAATAGGCATGTTAAAAAACAGAGTCGGGAAGAAGCCTGGTCTGTTTTGTGTATAGAGATTTGTATTGTGTTTGGAAATGATGGCAGACATATTTTCTTCTTTGTGAGGATGTAAACTTATCATGGAGACATGAAAAACAGTTCTGCTCTGACAGCCATAACAGGCATGGGGTCTCAGACCATTTTCTTGGTGAACAAGATTACATGTCATAAAGCTGTCATGAGCCAGCCCTAATTTGACAGTCTGTTGGCTCTAGGAGCTGCAAGATGATATATGTTGAAGATGAGAATATTTCAGGCATGCCACAAAGTCCTCATGAATGGCACTGTCAAAAGGCAGGCGAATTTTATGGGCAAGTGAAATTGTCTTTACAAAGAAAAGAAAGCCATTTTCGGTGCGGTGAGGAAAGATGTCACACAGCACATAGTGTCTCTTGGTGTATTAATGATTTTGCATTGGCTTCTTCAATCTATACTTGTGAACATTAGTGCTGTTCATTTAAACAGATAGCACATGCACTTTACCATTTTGCAAATGGAAACATGAATGCTCTCATATGATGAACAGAGCTTGCAATTCTCCCAGCATTGGTGAAGCCTCTGCCCTGGCCTCCGAGAACCTAGCTTTTTGAGATGAAGTAGATTTTTGATGGTATATGTATGTAACTTCAAGCTGCCAGTTGACTTTTGGTGCCCCAATGAATTTTATAGAGTTTCTTAGGTAAGGAATACTCACAGGTGGCTTTGCTGGTACCAGCCTCTGAAATATAGCTTACATCACCTGGTATTTGTGGGTAGTCTCCAAGTACTAGCCAGAGCTGACCCTGCTTAGCTTTCAGGATCAGATGGGATCTGATGCCTTTAAGGTATTTAGGCTAGATCTGTGATTAGCTCTTCCAAAATACTTTTTGCAGAAGCAGCTGTGGAATGTCTCTCAGTTTGGACTGGGACTGTGGAACAGGGAATATAGCTCACCTCACTGAAATGTTTTCTTAACTAAGACTCCTGTCACCACCAAGCATCACTCTTAGCTACCAAGAGAAAAAAGGCAGGGGAAGGAATTTAAGTCAGAGAAATTTTATAGCAGCAAGGAATAGCCCACACCTCCCCCAGTATTGCAGCCTCAGTCCAAATCAGGATATATGTGGTTGCTTTTAGCAGTCAGAAGATTGGACCACAGACCTTGCATATCACATGTAGTTTTGCACTGAAGCTGGATGCATTAGTGAACTGTCCAGAACAACTTCTTAATATATTTAATTTCACAGTTCAGTCACAAGATTTGATTTTGATTCATATCCTGCTCTTTTTCACAGTGTCAAGAGTAGTTTACAGCAACATTTCTGCATGTTAACTATTCTTTCTCTAGGAGGTTCACAAACAAAGGAAAACAAATGGTTGAGGGCAGTGCTACTCAAACTGCTGGTTCATAGACCAGTGCTGATGCATAGGCCATTAGCTGCTGGACCCTGGAGAGATTTCCAGGAAAGAAGGAAAAACTGCAAACAATGCATACCAATATGGTACTGCTTCCTGACATGTTAGGGGAAAAACTTGCTGGTTCCTCATATCAGATAGCTTAAGTAGCACTGGTTTAGGAGATTAAAGGAGCCAAATGAAATAAAAATGATATTGTATGCAATATCCATAATGGCTCTCTGAAAAAACAGGAGATATGGGTGAGCACTTTGTACATCAAGGGTAGGAGTCATGTGGATCCCCAGATGTTGAATTCAAACTCCAAGCAGCCTTTGCCAGCACAGTCAATGGTGAGGAATGGGAAGAGCTGATTCAACATCCGAAGGGATACATAACTCCCCCCCCCGATCTCTGTGAATGAATTAGAGCAACAAGCTGTCATGCTAGAAATTCAGATACTAGAAAATAAGAAGAGTTACAGAGGAATGGGAACTTTTGTAACATATATTTATAGTTAATCAAATCTTTAGTCAATCATTTGGTGAATGCAAATTTTAATCTTTAGAGTTTAGAGTGGATGATGTGGTTGGTTCTGAAGTTATCAGTGAGTTACTGCAATAGGGAAATGAGGCAAGAGAAGATTAAGGGTGTTCTAACAAGGAATGGCAGTTCTTGTTTATAAAGCGCTATATTATCTACCACTTCCTTCAGTATATTTTAACTTTTGTTGAAGTTAATTGTAGACACATTTACTTAAACTGAATCAGATTCAAATGCACTAAGCAATGATCAATAAAACAATGAAATGAACTTAACATTTATTTAGGCAATTATTCTAATTCACACTCTCAGGCTTTACTACATATTGGCTGAAGTTGCCACAGCTGCGTTGCTCCGTGTTCTCAGATGAGCAGTTCAGCCATCACCAGCATGTTTCCCAGCTGAGTCCTTCAGGCATGGTATCCTCAGTGAGTCCAAATCACAAGGATAAGGCAGCATGTGCAAACAGAGAACCCTCAAATTCTGTTTCAAAACCTCCTGAGTGCTACATTCAAACTGAGAATGATGGGTGTTGTTCTTAGATAAGAGGGTCTTTTGCTAGTCTTGTGCTGAGGATGCTAAGTCTTGCCACATTCAGGACTTTCTCTTGAACTTGAAGAGCAACATATCCAGAGTTTAGTGGAAGGTCGGGCTGTCTGCTTCCTTTTCTGGTAGATGCAAAAGTTTTCCTTGTTATTAAAAATCACATAACCCCTGACACAGGGAAGAACAGCTGCCAAAGTGGTGTGATGTACTTCTTTTGCAAGATGGCTGCCATGCTTGGAATCACAGTCCAAACTTTTCTTGTTTTTTCAACTACTAACCCCCTTAATTCTTTGTACAGCCCCTAAACCACTTTCTGCTGCATGTTGGGAGGGCATGCAGCCAGTGTTGCAACCATTGCTCCCTTGCAGAGCTGCCAACCCAAAGGCTGTGGGAGCTGTCAACTTAAAATGTAATGTTTCCAAGGCCTGCTTTGTTCTCATGCAACAAAACAAGCAGCTACAATTCTGAACTGTAAAGAATTGCTTCAAAGGGCCTAGCAAATGAAGCAGAATGGATGTTTTTTCTTTTTTTCTTGATATAAATCCCCTTAAACTATTATTTCTGACAGAGCGCTAGAACTGTCTTTTTGGCTAGTGTCCTGTTTCATAGTTTCTCCTACTTATTGGTTAATCTATCCCTCCTCTCTTTTCTAAGAACATCTTAACCCTTATCCATGTAGTTTAACACAGGCATCTATAGGGTGAAAGCACTTGTTTATTTAATTATACTTGATCCATGTGACGCAACTGGGGTAAAGCAAGTTCGTGGCCTTTCTTTGCAGAGGAGTTCATTTTGTTCTCACAACAAGTTTATACTATTAAACTGGCACATCCGGTCAATATCTAATTTAGCACAGCAGGCAAAGCTCACTGACAAGCCTGATGACAAATGTGGTCCTTGCAAGCAAGTAGCAAAAAGAGACAAACAGAGACAAAAGGCAAAAGGGCTGCCAAAGGATTAGATGTTGTTCTCACCTATTTGTTCAGCTGGTTGAATCGAAAGAAAAGCCAACTTTAAGGTCATCCCATGATCAGAAGTATCTAGTCACCACCTGTTACCAAGAGTGTGACATATGCAATGCCATCTTTACAGAGTAAAATTCAAAGTGATAACAGAGGAGTCCTGAAATGGAGCAGAACACAGTGAATAGACACACAGAATAGATTGCTCATATGTCTCCCCATAAAAATAAGGGTTCACCAAATTGCACACCCCTTCAGAAGATTTCTCAGCAGCAGTGTAAATCCAGCTTTGCAACTGGAATGTGTGCACGCCAGTAAAACAACAGCTGAATCTCAAGTGAGTTAATCTACAGCCCTACCCTTTTCCTTTTGATGCCTGGTAATTGAGGCACGTTTGTGTTTATGCATATACACGTGTCCTTCCTTTTATTCCCTGCCTCTTTAGTTTGGAACAGTTAGAAAATTGCTCCAGGGATTCTGGTGGAAGGAGAGCAAACATTGGTGACATCATGAGTCCTAGTCAGTTAGCTAGGGACAGAACATGGTGAATGTCAGAGGGGAAAAATGGCTCCCTGCAATTCAGCACAAAATTACACCTAAAATGTACAGAATTGTTCTGTAGTGTGGATGAAAGTTCACAAGCTAATCTTTAATTTTGAAGATGTGCAGTACTGCTGGAGTTGAATACTGCCTAATCCTAAAAGTTATCTTTGACCAAAAAATTCCTAATTTCAGCCAGCTATGGTTTCTTAGTAGAGGGGGAATAGCTATCAGTAAGATTTATAAATCTTTCTTCTACCATGTCTTTCCACAATCCTTATACAAACATAGAAAGGCCAAGCTGGCTAGCACCTTTTTAAAGTGGTTGAGTAAACAGGACAGGAAACAAATACATTTATAGGATCTCCATTTATCAGGCTTTGTTGCCTTGAAAGAATGTGGTATTATAGACTTCTGTTACATTTGCATCGCTGTGCTATCAAATTCCACACTATTGTACAGCTATGCTTCGCAGGTCTCAGGGCTTGGACATTTTATTTCAGTTTCCAGGGTGAAAGTGAGGAATCTCAGGGCGAGAACACTGTCTTGAAAAGAGCAAGTAGATACATATCTATCTTCCCCGGTTGATTTTGTCTTCTTAATTTGAGCAGCAGATTCTGTGCAACCATATCATGCTTGAGGACATCAGCAATGGCTGTCCCTTGTAACATCACCCTTGTGAGATCATCAAGGCCCACTCCATGACATAAAAAGGAGTCAGGTTTCTGGTTTTAGTTCTAAAACCTGTGGGTCTAGAATAGTCCAGACCTGGCAATTTCACTCACAGTACAGTTTTTATGCTTTAAAAAATTAAATAATACCTGTGTTGGAGGAAAGAGGAGAGAGTTGATTAGGACACAGTGATGTGGGAAAGGAACTGAGTCCTTCCTCTCAGTTCTAGTCCCAATGACTCCCCGCTCACCAGATGGTGTCCCTAGGAAGCTACTCTCCTAAACACTGGTATCCTGAAATATCTCTCCAAGGGCTAATAGCAGCTGGAAGGTAATTTTGTCTGCACTACTGCAGGAGGGAAGGTTAACTCCATTTGTGCATGGTTTGTGTTTTTTTATGAGAGTCAGTGTGGTATAGTGGCTTGAGTGTTAAGCTATGACTCTGGAGAGCAGGGTTCAATTCTCCATTCAGCCATGGAAACCAACTGGGTGACCTTGGGCACATCACACACTCTCGGCCCCAGAACACCCCATGATAGGTTTGCCCTAGGGTTACTATACATTGGAGATGACTTGAAGGCATGTAACAAGAACAGTGGTCTTTCCCCTCATCTTTTTGTCTGCCCCCCACTCCTATTTCCCTTTTCTCTTTAATCTGTGTAATTTCTGCCATTTTTATGGTACTTTTAAAACTCTTAATAACGAAAATGTGGCATAAGACTGGAATGAGAGAGGCCAATGGAGATGGACACCTTGCAGTATACTACGACTCTCTAGCTTAGTACCGCTTGAACCTTATTCTCAGCATTAAAGCTGCCATCTGATACTTGAATCTGGCTTTTTGAAAAAAAGAAAATTGAGCTTCATTTTTTTGCTTAAACTGTTATAAGGGTAGATACACAATGGCCCTATTTGCCATCTCTATTTTGTTCTGGTTATCCAGTTCATGAGCTGGAATTTGGGCTATATCAATCAAAGTGGTTTGGGGAATATCATTCTGAATTTTTTTTTTATCTTTCTGCAGTTTGCCATAATCACTGATTATGAAATACAAACATACTTTTTGAAAAAGATTCACTGTAACCTTAAAATTTTAAGACAAATAAAAGTGTCAGGCTTGCTTCAGGGCATCGTCAAAAATGTCTGCTTGCTACCTGTTAGTGGAGTGGAGAAAATTGGAAGATCAAAGCACACAGGAATAAAATGTTAAATCCAGGCAACAAACCCTGTGTAGGTAGCAATCAGACTTTATTGTTTTCCTATGCTGCCTCACCATGGAGGTCCAAAGGGAAAACTGAAATCATAGGGTAAACGTGTTTCACTCTGGCAGATGAACACACTGTTAAAAAAATGCTTTGAAATGTTCCTTTAAAAAAATGATTCATTGTGTGATACATTTGTTCAGATATCAAGAATATCCAAATGGAAACAGTACAGGGCAATGACAATAATTTTGAAGCAGGGGAAGGATTGTATTTTGGACACAAGATTAGGAGGAGAGAATCTTTTTTTCTAGACCTTAAGATGATGGATCTGGAACTATCCCAAATGGCCAAAAAGGCCCACATTCTTTTTAATGAAAGAGATCCTATTTCATAAATAAATTCAAGGAGACAATTTTTAAAAACATCTTTCTGTCCTCTGTCAAAAAGGCACCCGGAATAATCTGGAGACACCTTCTTCTGAACTCATATCAATTCTATTAATATGTGACTCTAATATATATTGACTGTGTTAAATGTCCATAGATTCTTCCAAAGAAATCCTGGGAATTTTTGTTTTTATGATGATATGTTGGGAATTCTGTTTAGATAGCTCTGCTCTGTCTCACAGAACTGCTATGTTCAGAGCCAACTGGGCAAAAACATTCCATTTCAAACCAGGTTAAGCCTCTGGTAGAAAAGAGAGATGCTTGTGCATTCTGCCTCTGTGTAGCTTAAGTTCTTTCATATGATCAAAGCTGACATCTGATACTTGAATCTGTGCTCTGTCCAGCAACTCCCACGATGGGTAACACAGAATGAAGCATGAGGTAGAAATGTTTCAAGTAAAATGAAGCCAACATGTTTGATGGATCTTCCACTCTGTAGTGTCTATCACAATGGATCGTACCTATGCACCATTGAACCTCACCCTCAATGTAAGCACAATGAAATGACATCTACCTGAAGAAGTATGTAAGGATATGCCAGGATTCACCAATACAGCAGAGACTGTGAGAGTATATCCCAGAAGTATCTGCCTGGGTCAGAAAACACAGATCCATTGATGAGCTTTTATTGACTGAGCAAAGGGAAAGGTAAAAGGCAATGGTAACAGAAATACTTCAGTTCCAAGGGGGATGACAGGATGCTATTTTGAGTGGGAAAAAAAATCAGAAAAAATGTCTGTTGATTCAGACAGATGGTCAAGGCTTCACAAACCATGGGTGATAAGCATTGCTCTCTCTTCTCTTCTTGATATCAACTTCGACAGTAAGATCCCAATTTATGTTAAGTTAAGCTCATGTTATGTTGAGCTTATAGTAAGACAGAGTTTCCTGTTACATCTGGCTTTATGGGAAACAAGCCATAATATGTGACTACAGTGGTCCCTCTACTTTCGTGAGGGCTCAGGGTGAAGAACCCTTACAAAAGTGAAAAAAACATAAATAACTGCCCCACTCCCCCTCCCATTCCCTTCTGGGGATTCCCCCTTCCCATTCCCATGCAAAAGGGAAGGGAATATGAGGTGGGGGGGTGGCTCACATGAGTCTTCTTTTCCTCCTCTAGACCTCCCCTGCCATTCCTATGCATTTTGCCCCAGTGCTGAGAACTCACATGAGTCTTCCCCCCAACATTCCTTTCCATTGTTTCTCAGTAGAAGTTCTCCATGCTGGGGCACGATGCATAGGAATGGCACGGGGAGCTCCGGAGGGGTAAAGGAAGGCTCAAGCAAGTTTCCCCCATTTCCCTTTCCCTTCCATTTTGCATGGGAAGGGGAAGGAGGGATCTTGGGAAAGGGGAAATTAAGGCCCATGCAAGATTTCCCTCACCCCCTTTTCCCTTTTGTTTTGCCTCAGCATGAGTGCTTTGCGCTGGGGCAAAATGCAAGCAAATAGGAGGAAAAGAATGTAGGAGGGGAAGGCACACACGCTCAGAAATAATCAAATTCATGAAGGTTAAACCCACAAATGTAGAGGGAGAACTGTATGGATATGGCACATGTTATTCAGAACTGAGCCTGTGTGCCCATCCTCCTTGGATTTCCAGGACGCAAGGAAGTTCTTTCTATTGTATAAGACAATGGATTATTTAATGTAGTATAATTTAAGCTGATTGGCCATGATTCTCCAGTGTTGTTGCCAGGTCTGAGGGCCCTGTAAGCAAGATGTCGTGGGGGCTCCCTTTTTCTCTTTAATGATTTTCTTTCTTTTAAGGTGACAGCTTTCTGTACATCCTAGCAATGACTGGCTGCTCTTCTTCTTCATGTGAGCCCCTTTCTCTCCCTCTTCCCAATCCACCCTGGCTGTTTTACTATCCCTCCTCCCATAGGCTTACAAAGCATTTAGAATGCTGTTCCTCCTCCTTCCCTTTGGGCTGTGCTGACTGCTCTGCTGTCCCTCCTTAAAACCCATAAACTCACAAAGTGACAAGAGGGAATGGATTTGTTCTGTCTTTGGAACTGTTTGGGCAGCCAGATTGAGGGACACTGTAAAGCAGACTGTTAATCAGTGAAGGCTCCAGCTGTTTGCCATCTTCCTTTCCCTGGTGTGTCTCTGAAATATATGCGCAGGTATGAGATATTCAGATGGGGATAAAGATGGAAGCAGTCTTGCTAGACTTCTATTTTACTGTCTAGAATTGAGGAAGCAAACTTGGGGGCAGACAATATCCTGCACTAAAAGTCTACAGAATTCTGGTCATTTACTGCAAGGTTTCCAGGAGAGCATTAAGGGTCCCCCCACTCCGCAACCTTTGAAGATTTGCCTCATCCGGGTTCAGGATGTTCTTTTCCTTCCTTATTAATCCCCTTTCCCATTACGTGTGTGTCTGTTTACTTTTGCAGAGGCACTTTATGTATTTTGAAGGACAGCTTCCTATATCTTGCGCAAAATACACAGCAGTCTTTCTGTGACCTTTTCCAAAGGCATTTTGTAAAGCAGGGTCCTTATACTTAAGAACAGGGCAAATCTGCATGCTCTGTGATGCGTTGGAGATAAATGATTCCATTTAATAGAAAGTACTGCTAGGAGCTGTTAATTTAGCTTTTGGCAGAGTTGCATACAATGATCCTATGCTGCAATGGATATTAAACTGAAAAAAGTATTTCATGTGGCATGACTGTGGTACATAAGCAGAGTAAATCTTGGCAGCTGGTTGTACGATGGCTATTGGATGAAAGGAGAGGCTGCTTGTACCATTATTAAACTGCTGTAAGATAGATGTTCCTATTGACTCATTAATGCCAACAGATACAGCTCCTCCCATTTGTGTCTGCATCTAACTTTATGGTTTTGTTCAGCATATGCAAACCTATTGAAAGCAATAAATTGCCTGTTAAGACTTTATGGAGGCTGCTGTTTGAAATCAACAAAGGAAGTGAAGAGAAAGAAGTTCATTAGAGAAATACATATTAGGCAAAGAAGGAGAATGGGATCTGTTACCACTGACTACATGACTTCAAGAAGGAAGAAGTATAAAAGTATAATCACACCTGGGAATATTAGTGTATAACACAGGAAGCCACACAGCAGGCAAGACAAAGGCCATTTCCTCACTAGCCTGTTATAGTGCTATTATTCCATATTCAACATCCTATGGAATCCTGGGGTTTGCAGTTTAGGGAGTGGCATGATGCCCCTCTCTGAACTGCAAACCCCAAGATTCCGTAGGATGTTGAAAGTGGAATAATAGCACTATAACAGGCTAGTGCAGAAATGCCAAAGTGGAAACACTCTAGAGAACCTACTTACTTGCCTCTACCTTTGTTGTCCCTAGTAGGCAAACCATTGCCTGTGTAATCCTTGTTGTGCATTTCTCTCCTTCTGTCATTGTGGGCCAATTTTTAAAAGGCACTGTGATTTCTAATGCTCAACCACATTCACCTACTCATATTTAAACAAAACAGAAAAAAAGCTAGTAATTATCCTTCCATACACACAGTTCTAATGCCTTACAGTTTTGTGAGCCTTTTTGTAAAATATTCATGTTTTCATTTCGAATTGCTGCACTGTACTCACACCTTTGTGAATAATCCATGGGAGTTTCATTTCCTTGTTTTCCGTGAAAGAAAGGAGGGATTATTGAACAGAGAAAATGAACAAATAATAAAAAGGAGGAAGGGTGGGAAGGGCAAAAGGAAGGAGTGTAGTGGCACCTTTAAGACTAACTGGTTTTTGTTTTAACATGAGCTTTCATAGATAAAAACACACTTCTTCAGATGCAGTACAAAGTGATATCCAGGCCTTAAGATATAAAGCATATTTATACAGTTCTGGGAGTGGGAATGGGATGGAATGTAACAGGATCCAAAAAGATGCAAATCATGATCCTTACTCTAAAAGTGCTGGTACATTTCTTCATTTCCATCCCTTCCTCCTTCTTTGCTGCAAGAGATTAATATGGCTACTTCTTTGAAAACTAGACAAATTGTGTCTTATATTGCATTTCCCTCCCCTGTTCTTTAAAGCCCAGCTGAACTAGATCAACCAGACTAGTTAGAAATTGGAAATATGTATTCTTTCTTGCCATTGCTAGGATGTACAGAAAGCTGTCACTTTTAGTGACATTAAAGGACAATAAGGGAGACACAAAACAGTATGGCCATTTGCCACTGCATGGACTTCTCACAGTTCTTTTATCATAGCTGTGAGAGACTGTATAAGAGGGAAAAAATGCTGTGGCAGGGATGGATGCTACAGACCATTGTATACAGTCTAACTCTACACAGCAATAGTCCTCCAGAGGATGGTGGACTGTAAATCTTATGGTTCCTCACCATTTGGCTATGTGGCTAGAGCTAACAGGAACTACTGCCTAACAGCATCTGGACCAACTCACATTTTCTAACCCTGCCTTACACGATTGTGGGTCTAAGCACACACAAGAAGAATGGAGAAATATCTGGCGTGAATTGGAATTTTGGAAGGAATCTTTTGAAACAGAAGAACATGTTATGTTGCCCTGTGAGAAAAATATTTTGTCAAAATGCATTCTGCAGTGTGTAGGAATAAACCCTCCAGCTGTGAGTGTGAAGTTTGCCTTTCAGTAGGTTTGTGAAATTTTTTAGTGCTACTTTACCTTTTTCCTTAAGCTTCAGGAGAGACAAGCACCTCCCACAGTTTGTCATTGGAAAAACAGATTTGGTCAGAGTTGCAACAAGAGAAACCTTAAAGTTTTGCAACACAATATTAATGATTTCACTAAAGCAACCGTGGTTTCCCAATTTCTGTTGTACAGTCAGATATGAAAGCTGTGCAGAAATACCTTCAGAACTAAAGCTTGGCAGCCCCTATATATGGTCATACCCATTTGAAACAGTGTGATGAAGTGTTTGACTTAAAACTAAGGTCACTCATATGCATGGCCAAGGGAGTCCCCCTTTCTTTTACCAAAGTTTGGTTCAGTGGTATCAAATGGCAGTGGAACCAAACATCTCTGTATTATACTCTGCTGAAACACTGTCCCTCTCATCACAGGTAATCCTGTGTTGTATAGTTTTTGACTTTGAGATATCAAAATATCCCATTTGTTAATGGTTAAGATTTGTCATCAATATGTGTATCAAATTCCACATTTCTGAATAGTACAAAGTGTCATTTCCTGGTGAACACTGTTCTACCCACCCACCCACGTCTGAGAAATAAAGCCATTGTGGTCTAGTAGGGAGAAATCTTGCACTGGGACCTGGTAGAACCAGATTCAGGTTCCCACTCAGTCATGTAACTCACTGGATGACTGTGAACGGAGGAAGTGAGCAAGCCTGGATGAAGGCAGCCAATCACAGCTTGGGGCATGCTGTGAGGAGGAAGCAATGTTACACAACTGGGGTTTGTCTCTGTCAGAAGGCAGAGAGAGGAAAGATGTCTTAATGACAGGGAAAAGCTGGCACAGAGATAGGAAAAGATGAAATACAGACAGAGAGTTAGATATAGGGAAGAACTGACTCTGATTTTGGGGAACTATGACTGATTGAGAAGTTTAAGGGTTAAAATGTTATCTCCTGTGTCCTCATAAACTTCCACTTGTTATTCTTTGTTTAAGTTGTCTCTGGATTTCTCACTGGAGGAGATGTGGGATATAAACCTTGCAAATGAATAAATAAAGTAAAATATCCCATTGGCATATCTGTTTTTAAATAGTATATGGTCCAAACTTCAACCTGTTCCTATATACTAGCTGTGCCAATTATGGGCCTTCCTGGACAAGGATTACTTCGCCACAGTAGTTCAGACACTCGTAGCTGCCTAATTAGACTACAGTAATGCACTCGCTGTGGGGCTGCCCTTGAAGATAACTCAGAAGCAAAATGTAGCAGCAAGACTACTGACTGGAGTAATACATAGACAACACAAAGCACCAGTTTTAAAGGAGTGACACTTGCTGCCAGTTCTCTTCTGGTCTGAATTTCAGGTGCTGCTGCTGACATTTAAAAGAGCTTGGGACCTCAGTACTTGAAGGTATACCTCTCTATTTGTTTCTGCTGATCCCTGCAGGAGGCTATGTGACATGGAAAGACCTAGGCGAGGGACTTTTTCGCTGTGTTTTCTCCTATGAATCAGATGGAAATCACTGTCAGGGTGTCCTGTGATATTTTCATGGATCAGTACCTCTTTGCCATCAGTGAAAAAAATGATGACAAAAAAAAAGTGTTTGGATGGGAATAACATTACAAATGCTTGTGCATGACAAAATGTCATTATTATTACTACCTTCTACTACTTTCTTCTACTGCCACCACTATCATTACTACTACCTTAAAACTCTGCAAGGTAGATTTGCTGAGGCTACTCAGATAAGTATAGGTTTGAACTTAGGTCTCTCTGTCCAGCATAAACATTATTCTGTAGTGGTTCCTTCAGAAGAGCAGTTACTATACAAAATGATACCAGGACAGAGACGCAGTGGTAGAAAAAAAAATGCAACTATTAATCTGTTAAATTTGCAAAATTAGAATGCAAATTAATATCTGCATAATTATAATAATTGCACAATATGCAAATCCAGGTCCTTAGACACCTGGATTTGTGATGCTGGAATATGAACAACCTGATTGGAGGATGCTGTTTGGCAGAGCATTCTGTGCAAAAAGGAATCATGTACATTCCGTACAATTACAGCTCCAGAGGGACTCACATGAACCAACTTTTCTCAGTAACTTTGCATGCAAGTTGTCACTCTATAGAAAATAGGAAGTTGTTTAGGTACTTAGTTTTCATGCTAATTAAATATTTATTTCCAGGTCTCCATTCTAAGGTCATTGCTAGTTGGTAGCCAAGAACAAACCATATCAATCTCTTGAGCAGTATGAGACTATTTTAAATGATTTTTTTCTCCTTGTGCCAAGTACATGAGGTAAAGTACAGCTGCAGTGGAATACGTCTCAAAAATATGTGCATTGTTGCTAATTTGTTTCATGAGATCAGTATATCTAACATTAAGATGTCCTCAAACTGAATGTCTTTCTGCCAGAAAAATATGGGATTTTGACCCATATCTTTTCTGATCTGGAGTGATTGTCCAAAGTGTGGAGGTATGACTATCCCAGACTTTTGGATATTGCTTGGAACAATACAATATATCTTCAGATCTCTGAAAAGATACTTCTATGGACCACAGTTCCCAGAATCCACCAACCAGTATGATCACGTTGGCTAAGAGGATGTTGAAACTGTAGTCCAAAGAGTAATTTTCAAATGTTGTTGCGGGGGACAGAAATTCTTAGATGGCCCTGTGTTGCCCACATGGTTTTGCCCTCCAACAGAGGAGACAAGCTGGGGGCTCAGGAGGGCTAGCAGAGAAGGTGCTGTCTCTTCCCCCATGAATCTACCTCTTGGCACAAATAAATTGGTCCTTAGAAGGAAACGCAAGGCAAAACATGTCATAAAATATGATGATAAAACACCAAGCAGTCCTTCCGTTCAATTTCATGCAGTCTTCTCTGTGAGTCAGTGCTTTCAGGTTACATTAATTCTCAACATAATTGAATCCTATCATCTTTGTGCCATTCCACTGGATGGACCTAGTCTGAAAAATGGAAGAGTGTTTAGTTTATAGACTTGGAGGGAAAAGGGACTTGCTTTTTTATTACAATCAAAAACAACCATCCTTCTTTTCAACAAATATGAGCAAACCAATGGAGAATAGATAAAATAATAGTTTCTCTTTTATCTGCTGCATGCTAGGTTGTGATGCAGTAGGAAGTAGCTAGTTAACCCTGAACTTTTTTCAAGACTGGTGGCAACAGTATTAATATGCTGGAAGAGATAATCATTTTCCTAGAAGCCACTGGCAGATGGCGGCTATCAGTGAATACCCTATAGCAGCGGTTCTCAACCTGAGGGTCGCGACCCCTTTGGGGGTCGAACGACCCTTTCACAGGGGTCGCCTAAGACCATTGGAAAATATGTATTTACAATGGTCTTAGGCTCCATTCCCTCCTCGTGGTGGTGAGCAAGCGCAAGCCACGCGCTCGCATCCTCCTGCTCCCTGTTCAGAAGGGACTGAAATTGCTCCCCTTCTCCGCTACCAAGAGAACCTCCCGTCTAACGGGCCAGCTTGGGGGGGCGGTGGCAGCCTCCTCGCCATGGCCCCTGCCCCACTCGTCATGGAGGGGGGCACTGTGGAAGGGCCAGGGGGCCGCAAGGCGGCACTTTTCTGGGGGGCGAGCTGCACCTGGTGCAAAAGACAAAGGCGCTGGGATTCCTCCCTCCCAGCCAGGGTCGACACTCTGGAAACTTTTCCCACACTGCCCTCCCCAGCGGAAACAAGAGCTAAGCAGAAGCAGAGCCCAGGGGGGTTCTTGGAGTTTTTTCCCGGGGGAGAAGTGCCGCTGCTCTTTGCCTCCCTGCCCACGCCCCCTGTTCCTGGCCAGCGAGGCGGCCTTTGCCGGTGGGGAGGGAGGCATTGTAAATAATAAATAAATAATTTTATGGTTGGGGGTCACCACAACATGGGGAACTGTATTAAAGGGTCGTGGCATTAGGAAGGTTGAGAACCGCTGCCCTATAGGTTTAAATCCTATAGGGTTTAAGGGAGCTATCCCAAGTGCTGAACCTATGTTGGAAATAAAGTTTAGCACCATGAATAGCTTCTTTAAAGTCTGCGCTACAGCCCAGGGCAGACTCGCTGCCCACCAGTGGGAAATACAGAACTGATATAACCAGATCTCTCTTAAAATGCTACGAATTGAAGTAACAGGGTAGATCTTATATAATACATGACAACAAATTATTCAAATTGTATTTCGTATCCCTTGCTGAGAAGTGTGTCACTTTGAAATGCGCTGGGATTTGGTACTTTGAATTCAATTATTTTTTGATACCCATTTATTGAACACCTGTCTCTAGGACATGCATAATCACATTCTTGTGTACTGTTTCTCTGGGCACATCTACTCTACAGATGGAATATGGTTTAATAATATTTTCCTCTCCAGTGGGAAATGTATAGCTCTAGAGCTCTGTATAGGGATGGGGCAAGTGCTGCATGCTGCCCCCCAAGATTGCTTTTGCTGTTTTCAACCCATCCAGTCCACATACCCCGAACCACCCATTTTCTGTCCAAATAGAGAGTGGATGATCTCTCCTAGAAGCCTTCAGCAGTTCACTTTTTAGACAAGTTACAATCCACCCCCTGCATGCACTACATAGCATAAAAATAAACCCATATTTCAAAACCAGAAACAGACCTTCAGCATTTCTTTATAGTACAGCGGTTTGAGTGTTGCACTATGACTTTGGGTGATGAGAATTCAAATCCCCACTCAGACAGGAAAACCCACTGGGCAAGTCACATTCTTTCACCCTCAGAGGAAGGCATTGGCAAATCCACTTTGAACAAAACCCCATGATTGCATGATTGCTTCACCTTAGTATCATCATAAGTCAGAAACAACCTGAATGCATTTAACAATTATCATGATGCCACCAGGGGCCCTTCTGCATGACACTGTTATAGTGCTATTATTCCACTTTCTACATCCTGTGGAATTCTGGGGTTTGTAGTTTACTGAGGCCAAAGAGCTCTCAGGCTGAGAATTCTAAAGGCCTCCCCCTAAACTGCAAACCCCAGGATTCTATCAGATGTTGAAAGTGGAACAATAGCACTATAACAGTGCAGTGCAGAATGGTCCAGGACAGTACTCCCTGCCTACTCTTTGTAGTGTGGTTAATAAAGTGTAGGAGATAGACCAGAAAAAGCCCAGAGTTCAAATCTTGCATGGTTACAAAGCCCACTATGTTAATTGCAGGCAATCTAAGCCCTCCAACAGACCTATTCTGCAAGGTTATCTTGAGGTTCAGTGAAGTTAAATAGACCTTGGAAAAAGCTAACTGAGGGATACTGAAAATTGTGGTCTAAAACTTTTCAAACACTCTAGGCAAAACAATATTTTGAGGTTTGGGATCCCCCTAACAGCATGCTCAGCACTTTCAGGGAACTATATTCCTAGAAATCACTGGAACATAGTTCTTGTTGTTAGTGCTTGTAGTGGACTTATGAGCTATATATCTCCTGAAAGATGTGCTCTGCAATTAACATTCACCAGCTTGCCATATGGAAAACTTGTGAGGTATACTTGGATCTGATTTTATGCTAGTCTAAGAATTACAGGGGCCACTCAACTTTTGCAAAGGTTCAGAGGCAGACCCCTCGTGAAAGTAAATAAAATAAAATCCAAGTAACTCTCCCCAACTGAATGCTCCTCTCCCATTCCCTTCCAGCATTCCCCCCTCCCATTTGCTTGTCTGTTGCTTGGGTGCAAATGCTTTCCTTCCATTTACCTGTGCAAAAGGCAACCAAATGGGAGGGGGCAGCCCTGCATGTCGAAAAGGCTTGTGTGCCTCCCCTGATTCTCCCCCTCCAATTCTCTTGCCTTTTGCCCAGGCATGCTGCCTTCCTTCTCTGTGCTGGGGCAAAAGGCAAGAAAATGAGAGGAACACATTCTTTCTCCTCTCTTGAGGTTTTCCCTCCCATTTACTTACCCTTTTCCTGGATGCAGAGAAGGGACACATGGTACACCTGGACAAAGGGCAAGAGAATGGGAGGTGTCAGCCCTGCACACATGTGTGCCTCCTCTTCACCCTCCCATTCTCTTGCCTTTTGCCCAGACACGCTGCTTTCCTTCCATGCACTTGGGGAAAATGCAAGCAAATGGGTTGCAGCAGCCTCACATGCCCCCCCCCCATTCCCTTGTATTTTGCCTGGACAGGTGTGCCTTCCTTCTCTGTGACTGGGCAAAAGACAAAAGAATAGGAGGGGTCAGCCTAGCATGCGGAGAAGGCACTGCATTCCCCCCCTCGTTTCCCCCCACCAATTCTCTTGCCTTTTGCTTAGGCATGCTGCCTTCCTTCTCTGTTCCCAGGTAAAAGGCAAGTGAATGGGAGGGAAAGAATGCAGGAGGAAGGCTCAAGCACACCTTCCTTCTATGCATGCAGGGCTCCCCTCATGCCCAATTAATTTTCCTTTTGCCCTGGTGTGAAGAAGGAAGGCATGGCATGTCAGGGCAAAAGCCAAGGGAACTGGAGGAGGAGAATGGAAGGGGGAGGCAAGCAGGCATCTCACAAATAATCAAATTCACAAAGGTTAAACCTGTTAGTTTGGAGGGAGGACTGTACAGTTATCTGAAGGACTTTTTGAAATAGCAGGAATAGAGTCCCCCAGTTGTTAACTAACTGAAACTGCAAAAACACACACACACACACACACACACACACAAAACCACCCTGTAATTGTGATTAATTTCACCTTGCATAGACATCTAAGAATTTCAGTTCTGGTAGATGAAGGTATTCAAAAATTTACCTAGGCTAATGGGGTCCCAGTGTTGGTTGAATGTGGTCCAAATGATATAATCTCTTAAGGATTTTAATACTTTGGAAGTAGAACAAGATTTTTTTTAAACATAATATTGGCTAGGATCCCATTTTCTTTCCACACAGCATAAAAATATGTCAACATAGTTATGCTGTATTCTGCAGGTGGTATAGCCAGTGGCTCAGTGTGCTCCACAGCCTTTTTAAACAGAGTTCAGGACGTTGTCTTAATTATCATGCCAGTCAGTTCCTGTGTTCTGGGAATTACAGTTCAGTATTTGCATATAGTAAGTTCAGCTGCTCCTAACTCAGCATGGGATCAGGCTCTGAGTACCTCTTTGCATCTAAACCACTGCTCTGGCTTTGGTTCTCAATTTATCTGCTGAAATTACTGGCTGTGTAGCTTCACAGACATTGCCCAGAGTATCACTAGGCGATGACCTCCAACACATCCACCCCCCCAGTCCTAAATGACTATTCTTTTTCCATGTGAACTCTGGACACCATTAAGCACTGTGTTTTTCATGATTCCTGAGATTTTAATCAACTAGAAGTTAATCTTGGTCTTGATTGATTTTTATGAATGTATAGTGCTGTTAAATATAATACACATGTGCATATACACTTACAGAGTTAAATCTATCCTGGAAATCACAAAGGAAACAATTTAGCAGGTACAATAATATTAATTGGAATTGCCAGATGACAGTGATGGGTTAACCTTTGTTCAGCAATTCCTCCATTTTCATGGCAATGCTAAGAATTAACTGTTTAGCAATGACAGCATTGCTTTCTAGTTGTATGCACTGCTTACTTTTGCAAAGTGGAATATTTCAACAGATTCAAATTAAAACAAGTCTCAGGATCAGCCAGGACTTTTTGTATAGTATGACCCATTTACTGGTACCTGCTATGGTAAGCTACTTAAGTTTGCAGAATAGAGAGAAGAGAGACAGTCTTTCTTCTAGGAGCCAGCCTGGCTGGACTGGACTGTAGATTCCAGAACCTCCCATCAGCATGGTATCCATGGGATTCTTCGTGTAGTAGTAGTAGCGGTAGCAATAGTAGTAGTAATGTTTCCACACTCAGGCATGGATTCTCTTAGGCCATTTCTGCACTAGACTGTTATAGTGCTATTATTCTACTTTCAACATCCTATGGAATCCTGGGGTTTGTAGTTTAGGGAGGCACCTCAAAGGGAGGCCCCTCCCTAATCTGCAAACCCCAGGATTCCATAGGATGTTGAAAGTGGAATAATAGGACTATAACAGTCTAGTGAGGAAATGACCTCACAGTGTATCCTTTTCTCACTGCATGCTTGGGCTGTGGTTTGAGGCTGTATGAAATTTCTACCTTGGCATTTGCCTTGTGATGAACAATACATATAACTCCCCTCCAGTTCTCATGTGACAAACGTATATTCAGTGAACTACTTCAGAGTTCTAAGAAAAGGTGGTCCCATTTGCTCTTCCTTCATGGCTGTATCCACTGCATGCTGAAGCACTGTTCCTGCTTTCTAAAACAGATCCAGGCCTGAAAGCAGCTGGAACACAGTCAAATTTGATTTCTTTTGAAGAAGCTAATCAAGATTAAATAATGCATGGCACATAAAATTTACTGGTTTGTTTAAGGCAGTACAAGTTAATTAAGCTAACAAGAATCCAAGAGCAGCCAAGATACAGGGGAATGTGTAATATAATTTTTTTTAAAAAAAACCACAGTGTTACTATATATCTTCCCATTGGTAGTATTTTGAGTGTTCAGGCTGATTTACAGACCTTAACATATTGATCCAATGTCATAATTTAATTCTTGGGCAGGCATTGCTTAGGTGTTTCAGAACTGAATGCATGCAAAAACTGGATACTTTGAGGACTTAAGTCTGCTACTGTAAATTATTGTAAAGGTAGGAAAAGGAGGGAGTTGTCATCTGTTAAGAGGATTATTATGCTTTCCCTTTGTTTACTACAGGTGAAGTTCACTCCCTTTTAGCCACACTTCTTCATCTTGCGGAACCGATTGAGGTCATTCCCAGTTCATGTTCTAAGTCATACGCACTTATGATTCCCTCTCAGTCTCACACCTCCACCAGACATCTTTTATGTACCCTTTTACACATGTGGAGTTCAAGCATGCAATCTTAAACAGATGTCATCTGCGTAAGCATAAGTAATCTGCATAAGAAGATTACTTAAGCAAACAATTAGCCAAATTGTTTATCATAACAAAACGGTCAAACGAAAAGGTCATTAAAGCTCAGCTGATACTTTAAGAGGAAATACATCCTTGAGGATTCAGTGGGGTTTCCATAGGATTGTACTCTTTGATGTGTGCTACGTGATGGGATTTGTGTGCTCCACAGCTTTCCCCAGTTATTGCTTTTTATTCACTTTCTCACAGTGCTATCTTTCCTCTTTTAAATTTTCCATTATCTCAGAACTGGTTCCAAAAACACTCAAAACAAAAAAACCCCACAACACTCATTAGAATCTTCTGTAACAATATAATTACAAAATTATTGTGTTCCTGATAGCCTGTAGGAGGTGTCGCCTTACATAAAAAGATCAAAAACTTCCAGGTTTTGATCTTGTTCTTTCCAATTTGGAGATCCACACACATTTTGTTTATCCCACAATATTTTCTGTCAGTTCCTGGTAAGATCTGAGGCCAGCTCCCTAGGCCAGTTTATTTTAACCTAGTATAAAACCAGAAAGTCATAGATTCCCCCCCCCAATTTTATGGCTTAAAATAAACTGGGGAGTTGGTATAAAAAGTCTCTGATTATACCAGGAGTGGACAGAAAATATTCTGGGATAAACAAAATATATCCAAGGAATCAAAGGGAAAATTAAACCAAGAGCAGAGATGCTCAGTGACCAGCAGGCAAACACATTTCATGACCAAGTAGAAATAAAAGTTGATGGAAAAAAATACGCAGAAGAACTATACAATAGAGAAGGAATGATGACAGAATCATTCAAGGAAGAACCATATGAAGATTAACCTCCAATTTCAGAAAGTGAAGTAGAAGCTGCAGTCAGAGCACTTGGCAGAAATAAATCACCAGAAACAAACAGCATACCAATAAAGCTGCTTCAAGCCATAGAAACAGAATCTATTCTAGTTATTAATAAATCTATCAACACATATAAAAAAAGAATGGCCCACAGATTGGAAATGTTTAATATGCATTCCAATCCCAAGAAAAAGGATTCCTGGAATTGCAGTAACCACAGGGCCATTCAATCAATTTCCTGTGCAAGCAAAGTCATGCTCAAAATTCTACAACAAAGACTTTTACTACATATGGAAAAAAGAATGCCAGATGTCCAAGCTGGGTTTAGAAAAGGAAGAGGCACTGCGGATCATATTGCAAACATACATTGGATAATGGGGTGTGCCAAATAATTTCAGAAGAAAATCAGCTTGTGCTTTATAGATTAAACCAAAGCTTTTGATCTGGTCAGTCGTGAAAAACTAAAATGTCCTTTTGGCTTGAGTCTAGTTGTGTCAGTAGCCACAGCACTACTCATAGTTGTCCTCTGCTGTACCCCAGTGTCATCCAACCAGGTAGTTTCATATTCTGACAGTGCCTCTTGCTTGGATTGTCTCAGCATAGAGTTTTTGTGGTAACAGATATTTTAAAGGAGGTTTTCTGTGCCTCTTTCTGCACAGTATTAACAAATGTTAGCTGTGGTGCAACTACTATTGTCTCTGAGAAATATTCTACCAGTCTCACTCACCCACCCACCCACTCACTGCTGCTGCCACCGAGTAATTCTTTGGCACATTTAGTATGGCTTCTCCACAAAAGCCTGTCTCACTTGGAAGATACTACCAGCAGCACTGCTTCCATCAGCATAGCCTCTTGCCTCAGAGGAGCAGACAACCCCACCACTACAGAAAGCTAGTGCCCTTAGTGGGAAAGTATCTGGAGTCCAACCAGGTATGAATGCCCAGAAAAATATTGCCACATCCCTCTGAATAGGTGTACCAACAGTGCAAATACATGTTATGTGAACACCCCATTGTACATTTGTTAAATGTAATGTCATCTCTTGAGGTATGTGTGGATTAAGATCATACTGGTAGATGGAAAATGAGGTACCATGTGAAGTAGTAATCAAAGCACTGTGTTACAATATGGAGAAGCAATCTGTTTTTCAAATCAATAAAGGTGTCAGACAGCCAAATAGCTGGAAGTTACAATTCCCTAAACTCTTGTGCAATGCTATTATGCTACACCTTCATAGTTAATCAGTTGCCTAACATCTGTGAAACATCTCTTTAATAAGATGCTGAGAGTGCATCCCTCTTTTTCCTGACCAAAACTAACTTTGGGGATAATAATAAATGCTGTTAACTTGAGAGTAGCATTGAAAAGACAAACTAAAGCTGCTTCACTTACTTAACAGAAACTGGTGCTTACCAAATGACTGCATTTGGAATGTCTCCTCTTCATTTGTTTCTGACAGGTCAATGAAGCAGAACCATTCATTTCATTACTGGAAATGACCCAAGTCCTCCTGCTGTGTGTGTCTGTATCTATTCTTTTTATAAATTTAAAATTAATGGCCAAATGGAAGTGCACTTAGTTCCTCAGAGCAATGTAGTTGAATTTTCATTCTTTGGCTTATAATATTTTCTTAAGATTGCTGAAACGGTGCCAAGCTAGCCCTCCCACTAAGGAGAATGAGGTAGCTGATGCTAAAAGCTGTGTGGGACAGCAGTGAAAGACTTCCTAGCTTTTCTTCATAATCACATCCAGAATCATTCTCCTCTCTTGGAAGAGAGAAATACGTGTAATAAAAACTGACCTATATACCAGGTATGCTCTTAGAGAATATGAATAAATTCATACATGTTCTGAGTATACATGCCTATCAGGGATCTTGTAACTCTGGCAAATAGTGTATAAGGCAAATTGGACTCAAAAACCCATGGAATTTTATTGAACAGCAGTCAAGACATACACAATAGTTGCATTGGGAAAAAGCAAATATCATGGCAGAGGTTCACAAATGACAAAAATACATACAGAACAGCAAACTTGCAAGGTTGTGAGGGTCTGGAATTAAAACCAGTTTGCAGCTGTAGGAGTTGCGAAGGGATGAGAGAAAGTAGCGCAATTTTCGGGAGCTGCAATGTATTAGTAAAGTACTCTCAGAAAGACAGGTTTAAGAATTGGAAATTACCCTTCCTTGGTCCTCTTGGGCTTGCAAGAAGTGAGGGAGCCCTCTTGGCTTGACCAGTACAAGAAAAGAAGGACAAGTTAAAGATCCTCTGTGCCAGAGCCAGGAGTCTGAGAAAGAAAGTAAGCTCACAAGATTCTTTGGCCAAAATCCTGGATTCTTGGAGTCTGAAAGAATGATTTCATCTCAGCAAGGGAGCTCCAGAAGGAGGCAGACAGGTCAATCTTCAAGTAAAAAACCCACTCCAGAATGGATCACTCTGAATTTGGAACTCCCTTGAAAGCATCTCACAGAGAGGAAAATGAGGATGACATGAGAATTTCTCTAAAAGAAATGGACTTTTTACCAAACGGTGTCCTCCTGGCCTTCTTGAGGCACAATACTTGGTTATTCAAAGGTGGTAATGACTCAGACAAGCACCTTCTTAAGAAAGATATTACAGAAGTGTTAAGTCAATCACCTGTGCCCCAAAGGTGATATTATCTATCAGTGTTATTTCCTGTTTGTAATGTATTGCTGAAACAGCATTTAGTAGTAGTTTAGTGTTGGACTAGACCCTGGAGACCGGACTTTGCTTCCATCCTCAGCCATGGAAACCCACTGTGTGACCTTGGGTGCATCACACAGACCCAGAAAGCCCTGTGATAGCTTTGCCTCAGGTTGACCATAAATCAGAAATGACTGGAAGGCATACACAACAACAACAGCAACAACAACAAACAGGGCCACATGCTGGGAGGGACAGAATTTTGTCTTCAGGGTATTCAGCATGTCAATTGCTTGATCAGAAAACTTAAGAATCTTACTTGATGATAAACAGATCTAATTTTAAAGCCCATTTACTGCCATTGTGGTGGATGACTCTTACAAGTGTTTGAAACATGATTCAGCAATTTGTTATTTGTTTCTGTACATGGAATGCCAAAGGAGTACCTTATTGTTTGCCATAGGCAGCAGAATACCTTGGGGCAGCCTTGAGAGCTGCTGCTTATTATTAGTGCTTCATAGACATTGTCCCAGTAATCTTGAGCAGTCTGTGAAGTACTGTGAACACTTTTAGATCCTTCCAATTAATTGTCACAGGAACAATACTTATCTAAGTAATATTTTTCTTCTTTTCATTCCTTTCCTACTGGGGGAATCAGAACTAAATTATCTTTGGATAGGGCTAACCTAAACAAATACTTGCATTGAATCTCAACCATTATCGAAGTAGTTCCAGCCAATAAATTCTTCCTGCACTTCTTTTCCCACAATTGGCAATTATTATTGTTAATACTAATGCTGGATGTTCAGAAATCATACAGATATAAGAGGCAAATTGAAAGTGTAAGGCTCTATTTAAAGCTGTGGAACTCTTTCTCACATGAGGTACAACTGCCCCCCTCTCTTTTTTTGTTTGTTTTGCTTTTGCTTGCTTGCTTGTTTACAGGCAAAGATCCTTTTATTTTTAGACAGGCCTTTGGCCATTAACATGGGGCAGAAGAGAGTTTTTTTAATGTGGAGTCCTGTGCTTTTATTAGGTTTTAAATGTGTTTTAAATTGTTTTAACTTTTTAATAGAATTGCCTATTTAATTGTATTCACCTTTTGTACAAGATTCTATCTATCTATCTATCTATCTATCTATCTATCTATCTATCTATCTATCTGTAAGCCAACTTGGGTCTTGTGCTAGGAGAAAGGTGGGAAATAAATAAGTAATTAAGCAAGGAAAAAAAAAAATAAATAAATAAATAAATAAATATCTATCTATCTATCTCAAGGTAGGATTATTATTAGCATAGTGTTTCAGATGGTGAAACAGAGATAGAGAATAACAGTTTGCAGAACTCCATCTGAATTTGTGGATGAAGTGACATCTGAGTCATCAACTTCTTGAATCAAACTTTGTTTTAACCATGACATACTATCAAGATTTTTAAATTTTATTTTTGTAGGTTCCTCATTGCATTACGGTGGCTTGGAACTAAAATGGCATATGTGTGGGTGGTGATGGTTTCCTGATATCTGCTGGTTTTCCCTTCAGACCTCATCCTGTACTTTCACACTGCAATTTTGGCCGAATTTGACATCTGGGAGTAGCTTTGGATGGGCAAAAGTCTATGCATGTGTGTCATATGATTCTCACACAGAACTATTCTAGATTTTTAAGGGTTTTTTTTTTCACATCTTCACCAACAAATGTGTTAGCCTGTATGGAAGCTGAGGTTTGGAACCATTAATTAAAGACTACCTTCAACTGAAGGGAAAGCTGTTCATAAGAGAACCATGTATCAGGAGGAGACAAAGATGGGGCCTGCTACCACTGGCTACATGGCTAGCGAGCAAGAGGAAAAGATGTGAGTGATGAAGTGAAGTCAAGCCAAGTATAAACGTATAGGTGGTGAAGCAATACAGACAAGACAAAGGGTTAACACATCAGATAAACATAACTACCTGTTTTTACTTCTTTTGCGACTTACTCACTTTTCCAAGTGCAGCTTCTGCCCTTGCAACAAAATACACTGCTCTAATCAAGCATTGCTTTTCTTATTTTTACAGCTAAAATGTTCAGTGTGAATTTTACAGACAGGTTTTTGCAAATGAGTGTCATATAGGTACACTAAGGGTAATGGGCTTTTCTATAGCTTTTCAACAAGACCACAGTCAGTTTCAAGTC
This sequence comes from Ctenosaura bakeri, assembly GCA_948474755.1. NCBI lineage: Eukaryota > Metazoa > Chordata > Lepidosauria > Squamata > Iguanidae > Ctenosaura > Ctenosaura bakeri. Next base: position 85,235 of record CAOLHI010004564.1, read on the forward strand.
TGTTTGTTGCCATGTCATGAGCAAATGGGGCTGATTCAGAGAACAGCAAAGCTTAGCATTTGTCAGGGCTTCAAGGTTAGTAAAGGGCCTTCTTTCTCAACAGCAGGGAATGATATTTCTGCATACAGAAATAACGTCTCATGTATTATTTTTAGGGTCCAAACCGAAAAGGAATTAACAAGTGGTAGTGGATGGAACGTTAGATTTGCATTGTGATTACCTGAATTTAAATGTGTGCTAGCAACAAGACACACGTAGGCCATTTCCGCACTAGACTGTTATAGTGTTATTATTCCACTTTCAACATCCTATGGAATCCTCGAGGCCCCTCCCTAAACTGCAAACCCTAGGATTCCGTAGGATGTTGAAAGTGGAATAATAGCACTATAACAGTCTAGTGTAGAAATGGCAATAGTCCTTCAAATCTGGGATGGAGTTAGTGTGTTCTTCATTTCGTTGACCAGCAAGCTGTAGGTCTGAAGGTCTTTCACCTTCTTGCTCCTGACCAGAAGGCACATATCTTAGTACAATGAATGAATAGCAAGGTATCCAAAGGTGGGGCACACCATTGCTACTAGAAACTAGGATAGTCTCTTCAGGGTGACCCCAGCTCAGATGAGGGAACCTGACTTAGAATGGTTCTCTCCTGCAACTGAATTGCCCAAATCTGTGATGAATGGATGAAATAAGGATGCAAAGATATGCTTTTGAGATCTACTGAGAAGAGAGCCTTTTTAGGACTCTTGAATATGGCACAAAAGGTATACACATGTGACTCTCTCATCATCACCTTTCTTCTTCTGTATGACTTTTAAACATCTTTTGCCTAATGAAAAAGCTGGTGCAGCTTTGAAAGCTTGCATTGTGTATTTTGTGTATTTCAATTGGCCAGCAAACGGATCTCTCTTTTGTGGGTTTTGTTGTACTTTGCTGATGGACAACACAGCTACTCCTGAGCATGTTATAGGTAGTTTCTGTTTCCTGGGGTGGAGATTCACTGTTTTTAAGTCTAGGATGGCTTGAGCATCCCTGCTTTTCTTTGGGATTGGTAGGAAGGCCAAGAAAACTTCCTTTTTCCTTTTCCTACTTTTCTTCTTGCTTGAAGGAGTGGGAAGAAACAGGAACAAATGGGCTGGATGCACAAAGATGCTGTTCATTCAGGGTTTACATACTGTGATGAATCTTTTTGGATTTCCTTGTTCACACATACACATTTGCTTTTAAAAAGAAAACTGAAGATAAAATGGAACCAACCAGTTAATCCACTGAACAGAATGTGTATCATCATTGGCATTAAGTAAAATATTTCTTTCCCACAGATGTATTTTGCTAGAAATGGTGGAAGATATGACTTCACCTGTTTTGTGAAAACAAACTGAAGGAAATGCTCTAGCTACATCCAAGAAGTGCACCTCAAGCTACAGTGGCACTTGTCCTTCAAAAGTTTTTTTCCCCCTCTTCTTTTAAAAAATGCTTATTCATGGGACTGTGGAGATTATCTCATGTGGGGAAAATGGTTACATTAGAAGTAAGCCTGGTAGCGTTGTTTTTCTAGTGTATGGACTCAGCAAATTTTAACACTTCAGCACTGGGTTTGTGTGCAACTGTATTTGATATGAAAATCAGCTTACAAGGCTGTAATTTTGTTAGCTTTATGATAGTGTATACGTGTGTGTAGGTGTAATGGTTATTCAAGGTCAGCATGGCAGCACTGAGGCAAAAGTGAGTCCGTCCAAGGCAATATTTATGAATGGGCTTTCATTTCACTCTAATTGAAATTAGCATTGAGTCATCTTTTTTTCCAGTAACTTTGCACGGAGACAAATTTAACTTGACAGAGGGATAAAAAGGTCTGAACTCAAGCTCTCCAAAAGAGAACTCAAATGTGGCCAACATCGTAAATTACACCCTGAAATTACAGTGCATATGCTAATTGGTCTCAAGTTCCATTTTTAACTGTTCCTGTACTCTCCTGAGGACAAGAAGGGTATCTTGGTATTTTGTGGAGAAAGACAGAGATTGAAACAGGATGAGGAGCACCTTATGATTCTAGCATGGGTTCTGCAGATTCTGAAAGTAGTCTGTGATTCCACTTGATCTGTACCTCCTTCATCCTGAACCAGCAAGACATGATGACTTAAAGAAGCCTCTGTTTTCAGAGGCAGTGTACCTCTGAGCAGTGATGTAGTCTTGAGTTGATGCTCAAGTTGGACTTAAGTTGCTTCAATTACTCAACTAAAACTCAGCTTAGCAATAAATGATGCGCTGACTCGACTCAATGTTGGTGTATCATTTCTGAAGGAAAGAGAAAAGAGAGGTTCAGATAGGAGAACACACTGAGTAACTTCTGATATAGTAGTAATGTCTGGTGTAGTTATTCTCCAAAAATTTATCTCACATGGGCATAGGAACTAGAGAGAAATATTCTATATTGGGGTGGGCAACTGAGGAAGGCTAGGAGTCACATTAGCTCCCCCAGGAAATTCTGGAGGGCTGCCTACCCACTACACCTGCTCTGCACCTCCCATCAATTATTTTCCCCCAATGCCTTCTTGGGGACATGGGGGTATTTTCACCATTTTGGGGCTTTCCTGGTTCATTTTAGGTCCAAGAGGGACCTTTTTTAACAATAGGAAGTGAGCTGAAGTGACTTCCGGTTCAATTCCTGTTTCAAAAAAATCCAGAAGCACCAGAAACTGGTGTGGATCTGATTGTCCTCATACATATTCCATATTCTGGAAAAGACATCATTGCAGGACACATTGCAGGAGAAAAAGAATGGTTTCCACTTGGCAAAGGGGTCAACCAAGGCTCTATTTTATCACTCTATCAAATTATACGTACAACACATCATACAAAAAGTAGGATTAGACTCAGAAGAAGAAAGCATAAAAACTGGGAAAAGGGATAGTAACAATTTTAGGTGCAGATGACACCATATTATTAGCAGGAAACAGCAAAAACTTGAAGTGACTACTGGTGATGGTTAAGAAGGAAAGTCCAAAACACAGTTAAGTTGAATATATAGAAAAAAAACTCTAAAAATAATGAGCATAAATGGTTTACATAACTTTAAAGTTGGTGATGAAGATATTGAAATAGTGAGAATTTCTATACTTTGGCTCATTCGCTGATCCAAATGAAGACTATAGTCTGGAAATCTGAAAAACACTAGGACTTGGAAGGGTGGCTATGAAGGATCCAGGTAAGATCTTCAAGTATAAAGATATGGTATTGAAGAACAAAGTCAGGATGATCCATGGCATAGTATTTCCAGTTTCTAGGTGTGGTTGTGAAAGCTGGGCAGTGAAGGAAGCTGATAGGAAGCAAATAAACTCATTCAAAGAGTTATGTTTTTTTGGACTACCAAAAAAGACAAATAAATGAATCTTAAAGCAAATCAAACTTGAATTCCCAGTATAAGCCAAAATGACTAAACTTATGTTATCATATTTGGCCATAGCATGACTAATTGGAAATAGAACAATAGTGCAAAGTAAAGTAGAAGGAGGTAGAAAAAAGACATGTTACAGATGGGTTGATTCAATCAAGAAAGCCATGGCCCTGAGTTTGCAAGGCCTGTGGATGAACAGGGCTTTTGAAAGTCTCTCATTTATGAGGTCACCATACGTCAAAGCTGACTTGACAGCAAATAACAATAAATACAGAAAGGGGAAGAAATTGTTGCTTTTTAAAATTATTGTTTTATTTTTACTCTCAAGGATGAAAAGAGGTGTTTGTGGGATTTTCTGTGTCGTGCCAGTGATGTACACTCAAGTCAACTGACTTGGACTCAAGTCAGACTTAAGTCACTTAAGTGACTCAAATCAGACTGACTTGGCAATAAATGATGGACTGACTTGACTTGACTTGAGACTTGGTTCATTCACATAACACATTCATCCAGGAACCTTACAACTTTGAACAACACTTCCATTTCTTTTTGTCTACTGGTCACATGACAATCTATCTCAAGCCCAAAATATGGGCACATTTATCAGAAAGGAACAGCAATGGGCTTGAGGCAGGGTAGAGGTCTGCTCAGCAGCCTGTCCCTGCTGCATATTGGAGGACCCTTATGAAACTTTTCCTAAGAGCAAAAGACAAGACTCGCCTCCAGAGTGCACGGTGCATTTCTCAGAGCGGAACAGCAAAAGTGTTAGGCAACAGGCTTGAGGTGGAAGGATCCTTCTTTCTCAAGCTTTTGAAGCTTCAGTAATGGGGAATACAAAGGATCTTATTCCTCACTTCTGAAGCTGCAGACACTTTTATGCCCGAAGGATCGTATTCCCCCCTTCCAAAGCTGCAGATGGCAAAATGGCAAATGTTGAGGGCTGACTCTGCTTAAATTGTTAAAACTGACTGTATTCGACTCTGTCAAGAAATTCTGGAATATAAGTTGGAGTAGAAAGTTGGCCTCCAGACATGAGACTTGACTTGAAAGTATCTTCAAGGACTTGAGACATGTCTTGAGACTTGAAGGGAGAGATTTGAGATTTGACTTGAGACTTGAAGTAAAAGACTTAAATACATCACTGCATGTGCTTAAAAATACTTGTCTGGCTTTCAATATTGTGCACGTTGACTTGGAAGGAAGTGTCCGTTCTGCCTCAGCATCAGTCAGTAAAATATTGTGAGATGGTCCTGAATATGCTTCATCAGATGCTTTACATTAAGTTGCTAGGAACGCTGTTGATCTTGCTTTGATAATTTATTATCACTTTAAATTATAGTATAGAAGGTAAGATTTTAAAATGGAATTAGTCATTAAATGAGCGCATTCAGAAGGTAACATGGTAATCCAGCTTAGCTGTAACTAAGGAATTCACTCTCCTAGTGACTAAGGAACATGTCATAATGGCCCACATTAGGAATTAACACAGTGGGTGTGCTAGCATATGTACAGCTACCATATAACAGCCAGGAGGTTTGTTTCATAGTTACCCAAAGCAGTTGATGGATCAGGCTCAAAATGTTATTACAAACCATCTTTGTTTTATTCCATCTGATAGCACACCAATTTTGGTGGCTCTAATCAAGCATGTATATTTATATACCATTAAAAGACAGACAGATGATTCAAATTGTTGTAAAATCTTCACAACTTTTGAAATTGGCTTGAACTGATAGGACCATTATCATATACTGTACCAGCAAGCCAGGAGTGAACTAGATGACATTAAAAAAAGAAAAGGAAACATCATCACTCAGCTGTTGCCAAATTGCCATCTTGTTTCCAGATTTAATATGACATAACATCAGCTTCAAGAGCAATCATGGTGGGCCAATCTGTTACTGATTTTGTTACCTGTGGAAGTATTCCCTGGTGTACTTTGGTTTCCTGTTGTGAAATGGCTTCTGCATGACTTCAGAGACCAGCTTGATGTCTGGGAGCTCTACCAACAATTCCATCAGCAATGATACATAACAGATACACTACGCTGACTTCATTCCCACTCTGGCCATTGACTTGTTCACCTTTTTGTTTTCTGAGCAGCATAACATAGTTAACCATGGGCCATGAATTCTAGCATCCTAAGTGAGCCATGACAAAGTGAGACTATGGCCTTGCCAGAAATGTTGAACAATTGCTCTCATGTGGTGAGAAACTGCCTGTTCTAACAGGCTTTGTTCCAAAAGTGATGTACTCCAAACGTGGTTTGGAAACTGATTGGTTTCAAGGGGATTATTACAGACTACTGAGCTGAGGATTCCAGCTTAAGCTATGGCAAGCTGGGAGGTAAGCATCACATTGGAATTTATTCTTATCAGGGAAAATCATTTCAAGATGTTCAGCTGTGGAAACTACACTCCCCCCCCCGGAAAAAAAGAATAAGCAAACAATTACAGATTATGGTAGCAGTAGGGCATTTCTCCAATTCTCTAACCATTTTTTAAAAAGTTCTCTTAGGCCAGAGATATTGCTGAAATAGGTGACCTTAACCAGCCATGTTCATTTATGGCCAAAGAAGAACAGAGCTAGCAGCCCTGAGCTCCCTGAGTCAAATCAAACTACTCATTTTTCTCTGCCAGATCTGCACTTTCCCTCTGACTCCAGAGTCCATTTTAGAGCCCTTAAATATTTGTCTTAGCGAAGATGAGCGTGTGGCATCAAAGAAGTACCCCACACCCTGAAATTAGATAAGGCTTCAGATGTGGCTCACAATGTAATTTATCAGTTTTTCAGTAAGGAATTATTGAGATAATTTTTACCTATTATTCATCAATACTTGTGACAGGATTATATCACCACCTAGAAAGCTAAAATTATATCACCATTGCAAGTAACTTCAGGTAGCTATTCTAGTGGCATGTCCTAAGAGAGAACATGGGATCTGAGAGTAGTTTTTCATTTTTAATGCTTGTCTTTGAAAATAACTGAATGTATTCATATTTCTCTAGATCTGTGGATATGATCCACAAGCATGTGTCTAGTGCTCCAGAAAGTGATTGTGTTTGTGAAAGTATGTAATAATGTACCAAGGCAGCACAGATATTTGTTTGCTAAGCTGCTGGGGCAATTGAACTTGGAAGTGTTATTTGTCTGCAATGAAAGAACTGTTGTTGATACCCAGTCTAATGCATCTGGTGTTAGTCCTGGATACCGCAATTATTTAGAAACTGGATGCAAATATTGTTATTGTCATCAGGCTCTTAGAAAATATCAGACCAAATATTTAAGGAATCTATCAGTATTTGACATGAGAAATTTTAGGCATCAGCAAAGTCAGTATTCTTAGGTCCCTGTTGCTCTCCTAAGTGACATTTGAAGGCATCATGTAGCAAGTGGATCTGTGCTCCATTTTTCTTTGTAGGAGTTAAGCTTGGAGAAATCTCCAGGTATATGTCTGGTCATCGGAAACTGATGTCCATCTTTGCCTCCATTGCAGTCACTTTATTATAACTCCCCCTTCACTCTCCTTCTCTCTGTATGTTACACGATGCATAAGCAACAGACAATAATGTGTTTTCACCACTTGGAGGTGCTACTTCATAAACATACAAAATGATATTAAATTGACCATGGTCCCAGTTTCTAGGGAGTTTTTCTAGCAATTTAGGTCTGTCTTGATTAACTTTCTCATTCACTTTCTCTCACAACTGCTGTCATTTATTTTGTGTTGTTTTCCTTATGTTCAAAATGCCAAATTCAAAATCTCATTTTAATGTACTCAGGTTGAAATCTTATGTACTCTTGCCCAGACATAAGGCCCACTGAAATCAATGGGATTTGCTAGTGGAAAAAATATGCATAGTGCTGTGCTACAGTTAGCTTGGCTGTGGGTTACACTCTTTTCAGCTTTCCAGAAAACTGAGAAGCCTTGCTTCACAATATGATACGGCTTGGTGAGCAGTAAGATTTGCTGAGCCGCATGCAGTGTGCATTCCCAGCTGACATGATGTCACATATTTTATTATAGCGCTATGGTTCCCCTTTATTGCTGTGGTTTCATCCTGTGGGTTCCTAGGATTTGTAGTTTAGGAAGGCATTAGGACTTTCAGGCTGTGGTTTCCAAATGCTTCTCCCTAAAGGCACAAGATCCCCACCTGATCTTGGGAGCTAAGCAGGATAAGCTCTGATTAATACTTGAATGGGAGACCATCAATGAATACCAGGTACTGTAGGCTATATTTTAAAGGAAGGAACTACCAAAACCATCTCTGAGTATTCCTTGCCTTAGGAAAACGCTTTGAAATTAATGAGGTCTCCATAAGTCAATAGGTGGCTTGAAGGAGACATACACACAAAGTGCAACTCCCACAATTCCACAGGATACAGCAATGGCAGTTGAGGTGGAGTGATAGAGCTATAATTTGGTAGTGTGACAGGGCCCACATACCGTAATAACCCGTGCTAGTTGACTGCAGCAAAAAGCCACAGTCTTATGGCAACTTAAAGACTAACGTATTATGACATAAGCTCTCATTTTATAGGCTGCCTGACTAAATGAAGAGACAGTTGGTGTACACTCTGTTTTACATTTTACGGTGTGGGGTAATTTGCATGCTTTGTGACCTCCCTTATTTGAGGCTGAATGAATGGAAAATCTAAGGAGAATCACTGCATTAACAGGAGTTAGGTCAGAATTGACCTCTTTTATGGTTTGCTGCAGCTTTGAATGATGGCACGAAACAGAAAGAATTGTGCTGTCAGGACCCCAGGGTTCCAGCCCAGCCAACCTGAATCTCCTGATTCCCTTCTGTGGACCAAAACTGGCAGGAACTGCCCTAAAGTTGCCATACCTCCAGTTTGGCCAGGTTTTATGAAGATTCTAGGCATGCTACCCAATTCCCATTTCGACTATGACCTAGCCTGAATTTGATGTTCTCATTTTTTATTTTTATTTTTTTAAAAAAAATACATCTCTAGGAGCCAAATGATGAGGCAAAATGTGGAGGCAGTCGTCTGTGAAATTGTTCTGCTAGAAACAGGTCTGCTCATGCCTTTGAGGCATGAGGAAAGAGGGTGAACAGGGAAAGTGACAGCTTATAAGAAACAACGAAGTGAGGCATTGCAAGGATGTGGGATTAGGGAAGGGAAGGAGTAGGAGGGAAGAGGAGTGAGCTCTGCAAGAAGCAGTGTGTAGGAAGCAAGGGAGTGGTGAAGTGAGGTACAGGAAAACAGTATAAAGGCAGGAAACTGAGTGGTACAAAGTGCAAGATATAAGGCAGGTTTGCCAATCGGGAGTGAGGGCCTAAGATGGATGATGAATACTACGACCAAACAGAGATTTGTACCTGTTCCAAGTCCAGCACTTTAAACATTATTTAAGCATTATTCTTCACTGGTTGTTTCAGATCAATTGTAATCAGAAGTCTGAAACATACAGTGGGAGAACAAATGCAACAGTAATGGATTTGCATATTTAGAATGCAAATTAGAGTAATTTGCATAATTAGAATAATGTACACAATATGCAAATTGGTTGCCCAAATGTGACAAAATGGAACATGACAACCGTCCAAGGTGCCCCTCCTGTCAAACATTTATTCAAACTGATTTAAGAGTAACACTATACTCCTAAGATTCTAAGAGCCAAGGGGCTAAGCCAGCAATCTGGTCTGGGACTCAGACAAATATTTTATACACCAGTATACAGTTGGCACTCCACATCTGTGAGTTTGACGTTTATGGATTTGATTGTTTATGAGTTTCTCCAATCCCTGCCCCCCACCTCAGGAACTTCTTTTCCAGAGGAATCTTCCCTCTCAGTGGCCTTGATCAGGCTATGTAACCCTTTAAAAGCCCACCTCTGGTCCTTTTCCTCCTCCAGTTTCTCAGCACCATCAACCATCCCCCAATGCCCCCCGCCAGACCTAAGGAAGGAGATGAGCAAGAGAAAGAAAGTATAGGGCCACCATGCCAACCTCCCTTCCTTCTTCTTTCCTTGACCTGGACCCTGGGTGCCTGTTTCCCCACCATATCTCAGCTCCCTTCCCACAGACACACAGACACACACATTTTGATATTTGCAATTGTTCCACTTTTGTGAGAATTCTGTGCCTCTAACCCTAGTGAATGTGGAGGACCAACAATACAGCTGAGACCATTTCCACACTAGACTGCTATAGTGCTATTATTCCACTTTCAACATCCTTTGAAGCCATTTCCACACTACACTGTTAGTAGGGGCCATTTCTGCACTAGACTGTTATAGTGCTATTATTCAACTTTCAACATCCTATTGAATCCTGGGATTTGCAGTTTAGGGAGGGGTCTCAAAGGCCCCTACTTAAATTGCAAACCTCAGGATTCTGTAGGATGTTGAAAGTGGAATAATAGCATTATAACAGTCTAGTGCAGAAATGACCTGAGTTACCAGGACTAGCCTTAGTACTACGCAATGCTCAGAGTAAGCCAAATAAACCAAATTAAAGAGATGGATTTGTTTAAAAGGGGTTGAGGAAAGGGGAGGGGTGCTTACAGCTAGAACATACTTAGGGAAATCTAATACATTAGGCAAAGACAACAAAGACACAGTTAAGCTAGCTATACATGCCAAGATGACTTCATTGAACAAGTCTGAGTACCACAGGAACAAAGTGCAAGTACTATTTCCAAGCAGCAGGAAAGAAATGATGAGCTCCTCCGGATAAGGCAAATATGTCAGGAGGTTGTTAGAGGTTGCAGTATCTGTTACTGTGTATTCAGGGTTTTTTTTTTTTTAAATCCAAATGATGTTTTTGTTGTTCCCATCTATTTTCTGGCAATTTCTAGCACCAGCTATAATGTCTGATTTCCAAGTTTGTTTGTTTTTTTATTCAAAGGTGAATAGTGATATAGAACATCAGTGAAATGGTACTTTTGTGTTATCACATTAAAGCTCTTAAGATCTTTCTAAAATCAGACAAGAACATTTGCCCTGCAGATCATACGACTACTTCAATGAGCCTTAGTTTAGAAAAAATAAAAACAAAAATTGCGAAATACTCCTAGTTCAGATCAAAGAAATCATTGCAAACAGACACAAATACACCTGGAAAAAGTGGCTGAGCAAGCAACAACAATGGGCAAAACCCAATGAGTTATTGCAAGAACTTGTACTTCTTTAAACCATCCTCGAATAGGCCAAAGTTGTATTAAAAAACAGAAAGCAATAAATAAGAGGTGAAAGCCACTTTTATATACACAGCCCATAGCAGTCACAACGATCCACACTAACCAACTAGAAGGCTTAAAAAAACAGAATTTTCAAGCTCTTTAGTCTACATGCTAGTTCACATGGGAAACCTTCTTAGATGAAATGGTCCCAGTTGGTGTATCTGATTATGATTTTGAGTCAGCCAAAATAAAGCCTTGCAGGTGCAGATGATAATTAGGTCTGAACCTTAGGCTGGGAACTGAAAGCTGCCAACAACTTACAGAAAATGATATTTTCATCACATTGTGTTTTGTCTGTAAATAGAACAGTTGTTGACTTAGCAAACTTTAAAAAAAATCAACTCTCACGTCCTTAAACCCTTGCAAATCCCGGAAATTATGACCTAAAAATACAGAAACCTCCATATATCCTTGGTGAAATTTGAAAGTGACTCTCTGAATCTGAACACTGCATTGTATCTATTTTGAAACATGACTAATTTGATGAATTTGTTTTCTCTGGATGCTTGCAAGCTCAAAATATTTTATCAAGTACAGCAGACTCTTTGATGCTGGGTGGGCCATCTGCCAGAAACAAGGCACTTGGATGAAGCACTTGGCTTCTGGAAAACTGTTACTGCAGTAGTGATCTCAACAGAAAGGGAGGCGGTTCAGAGAGTTGCCAGGGAAAGACTGCAGAGTCTGGTAATAGCCTTCAAGCCTAATTGGGAGGTTTGTTCATTTGTTGTGTGCCTTCAAGTCTTCTCTGACTTATGGTGACCCTAAGACAACCCTATTATAGAGTTTTCTTGGCAAGGTCTTCAGAAAGAGTTTGTCATTTCCTTCCTCTGATGCTGAGAGAGTGTGTCTTCTCCAAGGTCATGCAGTGTGTTTGCTCAACCCGTTGGCAAAAGGATGATGCTAGCTGAGGTGCCCAGTTTTGCATGGGTTAGAAGCCTAATAGTCTCACCTTACCCCAATGCTTTCTTCTTCTTTCTCAACTTTCTGTTCTCCTACCTTCCCTAGATTGCCTTCCTTTCATCTCATCCAATCACTTCATGTTCTTTCTTCCTAATGGAGCAAAATGTTCTTTCTCTCTCCTACTAACCCCAGTGATTTTTGATCCTTTCCTCAGCTACCCAGTTGATCATTTTCTCCTTTCACTGTAGTGTTCTTTTTCTTCTCTTCTTTTTCCTTCTCACTGGTCTTTCTCTCCCTTTACCTTAGTACTTTTCAGCCTTTCCTTCAGTTCTTTCTCCCCACCCTTCCTAGAATATAGGGCCATCTCTCTGTCTTTTCATTTTGATAAGTTTAAGGGCCCTAAAGAGGGAAGCACCCTCTGTGAAACTGCCCAGAGAAATTAATATTCCAGGGCTGGCAGTGGCTTTTCTCCACAGGTTAGGGAAATCTGCCATCTATTAATTAAAGAAGGGACTGGAGACTACAGATAGATTTTAATTAAAATTAATTAAGGCATTTAAAATTAAAACAACCCTGAGATGCACAATCTTAAAATCACCTCAAAATGACAAGTTTCTTGTGTTTCAGTTTCATGGTCTAGGAGCTATGACAGACAGATAGACACACATATTTTATTATTATTATATTAAGAAGAAAACTTTTTCCTGTGTACGTGTTTTCTGAATATTGTCTTGGCAAGCCAGCAGCTTAATCTCCTCCTCAAATATTCTTTTCTTTGGGGGTTTGTTTTCAAGTTTGTAGCAATATCTCTCTTGCTTATTGCAATACTGGAAAAAGATCTGTACACAGGTTCAGGACACTACTCTCTTTTCAAGTGTGTATATCAACTTAACTCCCATTTTGAAAGAGAAGGAAAAAATATAAAATAAATTACAATGCGATATCTGCGTGCTCTGAGGTATCAGAATGAAATGCCAGGCTACTTTTCAGTTTCAAATACCAGCTCAGCTCCTGTATGTTGTTGTTCAAGTGGTTTCTGTGGCAACCCTAAGGCAAAACTATCATGGGCTTTCGTGGGGCTGAGAGTGTGTGATGTGCTCAAGGTCACCCAGTAGGTTTCCATGGTTGAGGAGGGAACTGAACACTGGTCCCCAGGGTCCTACTCTAATGTTCAACCTCCTACACCACACTGGCTCTCACATCATGCTGGCTCTGTACCCATTTCTAAAGAAGTCCCTCTAGAGCATTCAATGATCACAGCACAATTTGGTACTTATGCCTGAGGTTTTTTTTCCTTAAAAGACTGAGCATGAGCTCCACCACTGCACCTAATTCTAACTGATATTTGCACTTGATTGCACTTCCTATTGTCGCAGATCCATGCGTGGGTGGACATGCTCAGCTTGTCCCTACCACAGCAACTCACAGAGCAATCTCTGCCCAAGAATCAACAGGCTGCTTCCAGCACTCCAGGGGCAAACATGGAAGGAGAAGCAGAGAGAGGATCACATGCCCTCAATCTTTCCCCTTCACTCAGGCCACGGCCATACCTGCACACTCATGCATCTGCTAGTGTTGATCCCCCAATGTGTTCTTTTTCCCCCTAGGCATTTTCCTCCATCCATTTTCCTTGATCCAATTTGTGCTAGTTTTAAACAAGCTAATCCCATGTGCCCTGCATCTTTTCTGAGACCTTGCTTTGTTGCAGTAGGCCACTCATGAATGGAGCCTTCCTAGGCTGTTCTTGTGGTATTCTCCCACACATCCACACAGATCCTAATTCTAACCCCATACTCCTTTCCTACTGACAACTGTCTCCATTGTAAAGACCTGATTCCTCCTATTCCCACAGGCCACGAGGATGTGTGGAACGGAATGTGTGCATCCATATTCCATGGGGTGCTTCAGTAACATCCAGTCCAGATTCTGGCCAGGCATGTGCTCTCCTCTGCTTCATCATACCACAGCATCAATCAAGGTTGAAGGCTGTGAGGACCACCTAAGGCCCTAACCTTCTACCCAATACCACACCTATACAGCGCTTTCCATGTATGCACATGGGCCGCTCCTGTCAGCCTGCTATGTTCTTGTGCTGTGTGTTTCACCCTTTTCCTTTCTGTTCAGGATGTACATGCTATACAGTTTTAAATTCAAACATAACTATTTACAAAATAATATTGGCAACAAAGACTGGAGCATTCTATCTAGGTTCCTCCAACTGGTCCCGCCACTCCAGAAGGAGAATCATGCTGCACTCAACATAATTAAGCTGTTGGGCCACCATGGCCTGCAGGCAAGCCAGGCCCTGCACCAGTCCTGCAGTCGTGGCCTCCACAGAGTACAAGAGTGTTTCATCTGCAGAGAAAGAGAGGGGGGAACAGGGAGTTGGTGCAGAACATATACAAGTCTACAACCCATCCCCAGGTTGTGGGCCCCAGGGATGGTTTCATCCTTGGCCATCCAGTCACTTATACTCCTTCCTACTCCGATCCTCAAAAGCCTGAAACTGCTCCAGGATCCAAGCATCCCTGGTGGGGACCTGCTCAACTAGTCTGGATTCCCCATCAGCCATGGCTAGGCCTGTTGAATGAACAGTTGGTTAGTTTGTGGCCAGGGTGTGGTGGAGGTGGCTGAGTATCCACTACCTGCTAACATGGCTGCTTAATCCTAGTTGCTGATTGGCCTGGAGGAGAAGGAAGTACTGGCCTTTCAATGCAACCACAGAACCACCCATTTTTTACTCAGCCCCTTCAGCCGTTGCCACTGATGCGGGGCTCCCTGGCCTTCCAGCTCCCTGGAGTCCCTCCTCCTCCACCACCTCTGGCTGGCCCAGGGCATGTTGTTCCACTGCACAGGGGGAAAAAACAGCATGATCAGATGATGTGTTTCCTTTCTTTTCCACACAAGGAAGCCATCACTCATAACCTGTCACCTAAACATCATTGATGCCTCCCAGAGACAGGGAGAGAGCTCAGCAATGTCTACAGGTATGAAATTATGGGTATGGCTGCCTGTTGGCTTCACTGCAGCATGCAGAAGGCATTCACTGCTGTTTCACTTCTCTTCCTAGAGCAGCCATGATGAACATACCTGGGATGAAGCCCTGATATTCCCTCTGTGTGACATTCAGGGTCTCCTAAAGCACTCTGTGGGAGATGGCCCTTCTTCCTTTCTTTCCTCACAAGTCAATGGGCTTTTTTTTTTCTAAAAAAAAATGTTTATTAAGGTATTGCTGTGCAACAAAGAATAGTAACAAAACAAGAGTCCCAATACACAAAACCCAATTAATAAATAAATAAATAAGTAAATAAGCTTAATTCTTATAAAACATATAACATGATCAAATGTTTATGTGCAACTGTTGTTTATACTCCGTTTCTACGCTTCCACTTTATATTTCCCTCAATCCTAATCTCTTCTATTACCATATCTGTCACAGTATGTTTTATAAATATACATATATTTCTCTTTATATTATATTATGAAGATGTTATTCTTATACCATTCTCTCACTTGTACCACCTACCCTCCTATACCTTAGACATATAATATACTGTACCATTATTTCATTTACCCATTACCCACATAAGAACATCTCTCCATTCCCTTTCCCTGTGTGAAATCATTTTTAATGCTCCAGCAAGTTTGTCAGATTCCATCATATCTAAGATTTTTAATTTCCAGTCTTCCAAAGTTATTATTTTTTTCTCTTTCCAATACTGAGCATATATTATTCTGGCTGCTGTCACCAAATAAAGAATTATCTTTTTATTTCTCTTCATTACTGGATTTTGCTTCAGTATATTTAATAAGTACAGTTCCAGCTTCATTTCAAAATTATACTTGGTTATTTTTTGAATTGCTTCATGAATTTCTTTCCATAATTTTTTCGCAATTTTACACGTCCACCACATATGGTAATGAGTACCGATCATTGCCTCACATTTCCAATATACTTCATTACCTTTTTTTTGTAATTTTTTGTAATTTGTCGGGTATCATGTACTATCTGTGTAGCATCTTAAAATAGTTTTCTCTAAGATTTAGGTTTGGGGTAAACTTTATGTCCTCTTTCCAAACTCTCAACCACTTTTCAAGTTCTATTTGATGTTCTATGTTTTGGGCTCATTTTACCATTGTATCTTTAACAATTTCCTGCTCCATGTCTCTATCTAATAACAATTTATAAAATTTTGATATGAATTTTTTGTGGGTCCCTTTCAAGATTTGATCTAATTCGTTCTCTTTTCTTTCGAATCCTAATAACATTAGATCTATACTAAATCTTTCTTTTAGTTGTCTCATCGGGAACCAGTTCAGTTCATGTCCCATCTGCTTCAATTCTTCCACCGTCTTGATTCTTGCTTTGTCCTTATCCCAAACAATTAAATCTTTATAGCTTAATAATTTGCCTTCTCTGGTACTACTTATCTTGAAAGCCTCTTGTGGAGCTGTCCAACTAGGGAGTTCTCTATAGAATTTTGGTTTTATTTTCTGCCATACCTTTAATAACGGCCTTCGCATGCAATGATTGTTAAAATCGTGGTTTACCGTAATTTTATTATAGCACAGATAGCCATGCCACCTGAATCTTATATCATCTTTTTCTAATTCCATCAGTGCAGAATTTTCTAGTTGAATCCATTCTTTTATCCAGGCAGCAGGCATAGTAGTAAAGTTTCAACATTGATAGCCCCATTCCTCCTCTCTTTGGTATCCTGAAGTATCTTTATCTTAATTCTTGGAGCAGGATGGAATATGTCTCCTTCCTGTTGATGAACTCCTCCCTTCTTCTTTTAGTGAGGCGTGTGGGGATGTGGGTTCCATCAACAATGGCAAAACACTGCAGAAATCCCATTTCCTCAAAGCCACTCATGATCTGTGTTTGGAAGGGGGGAAAAAACAATGATTGAATATCTCAGTGCAATCAAAAGAGCAACTTTGCATTTTCTTGTTTCCTTTATTGTTCTATGACTCTTTGTGCCCAACAATGTTAGAATTTGAAACCCTTCCACCAAAGGGGAATAGATGGGGATACTAAATTTATTTCTTTTCTGTGAGTTAGCATTTCTTTTTCCAATGCTTTTAGATAAAAGTTATTGGTATTATTTTATTTATTTGTTTGATTAACTCCTGATTTATAATGTTAAGAGTTTTCATGTCCAGCATTTTAATTAAAGTTTCTGAGATATAGTTATGGTAAAAAAAAGAGAGAGAGAGAGAAACAGAGAGAGAGATGAGTGGTATTGTTTCAATATCTAATATATTCCATCTTACCATCTTCCATACTGAATGGTAATTCCCATATATTCTTCTGGGGTGGAACAGGCTCTCTGATCAGGCATGGTTAACATCATTGGAAGAGGTGGGAAACACATCAATGCCAGAAGTGGCAGCAAGAAGACATATGAGTTTTTGATTATGGTAGCTACAATACGCCAAGGAAAATATCCTTGCTCGTTCCTGCTGCTGTTGCCTTGCTAACCAAGCCCTAGTACCACTCATCATGCCAATATAAACCCGCAGAGCTCATATGAAAAGATATTGTGCACTCTTCGGATCCATTGCAACGCAAAAGAAGAGGACAGCAGAACTGCAGCACTACACATGCAGCACCTAATGACACAGAAATGGTAATCACTGTCCTTTGTGTTTTGCCAGTTTTGGGGGCACTCTGATGACCTATTTCCTTTATGGTGCAGCATGAAATCACCATGACATTACAATGTTGCATCATGGCTATGCTGGCACAGCTTACCCCCCCAAAACAAACAAACAAACAAACACCAAACCCCTAAGCAATCAGGAGCTGTGCAGCGGGGAAAAGGCAGGGAATGGGACTTGTCAATGATGCTACAATGCAGAAGAAACACTGGTGGCAGTGACACTACTCATCCGCTTAAGTCGAAAGGGTGCAGTAGAGAGTGTTCAGAATCTGGAAACAACATGGAAACGGCAATGCTGGAATTGAAACAGAACAACGCACTATTGGGCCACAGTATGGTAAGGACCTAAGTTATTACCTACATAATTCCCATTGATGTAATGGGTCTTCTCTGTTTGGATCTAAGAATAAGTCAAAACATTTTAGTTTCAAGACTGCTACAGAGAAAAGGTGTATTACATTGGAGCATTTTCCTTAGACAATTCAGATAGCAGATTTAAGGCAAGAAAAAGAATCCTAAAGAAGCAGAGCTGAAAAGGCCAAAAATGTAGAAGAATGAAGAAGGCCTGCCAGTAGTTGTGAGCCTCATACAAAGCTGCATCAAGCTATTTACTGAAAATCACAATGTTATGTCCATGTCCACTGCAAATGGTGCTGCTCAGACATTATTTCTGATGTAGTAAATGACTTTGCTTTTGATGAGCAATGCTGTATCATCTTCCAAGTTGAAAGGTTAGAAAATGACCCACCTATCAAGAATTTCATAACCATATGACAACAGATGGCAAACTTTTAATACCATGTGCAGAATAAAGAACATTGCTGTCTTCAGTTTCTTGGGTTCTGGCCTGTGGCTTATATACATGCTCATATGTAAAGGTTCCTTTCCAGATGTCCACACTCTGTGAGTTGGAGTGGGTGAGCAGAGAGATCTTTTTCTTCTGTACATAGATAACCTTTACTTATGTAATGTATGAAAGGAGCCATTGAGTGTCCAGAGCCACTGATGCTGATAGCATTAACATCCAACACAATACACATGAGTTAGTTGTTTACAAGTATAGCACAAGATAAACTGGGATTAAATCCCAGGGACCTAGTGCATTGTCTAAAGTCCAATGTAATTAATCCACATACATGCTATACTACCCTTGTCTAGCCATAATGCAAATCAAGCAGTCAGGAAAAGTAAAGAAAAACAAGAAAAAAAAATAAACAAAAGAGGTTGAAGGAACTAAAGAAGCTAAGAAATCCTAATCAAGCTTCAGATTTAAAAAAGGGATCATACATATTTTTTTGTGGGGATATAGTACCAGGTAGTTGTCATTGGGATGCAAAGTGCAACCAAATAAAGGTATTTCAGTGCCACACTGTTTGAGAATTTTCATTATGTATGAAGATGCATTCTATTTGTTGGATGAATGAATGTTTAAGAATCTAAATCTATGGAAAACAATTCTGGAATGAGGCATCTTATCCTTAGACATTCTGGCTAACAAAGCATTCGATTTGTATTATTAACTCTGCTGGAAATAGTCCAGAAGCATTATATTTGATTGGGCTTGTATCTTCCATTGTACGCTTGATGAATAGATATTGCTTGCCGGCAGGATTATAAATCCAGTCAGATTTGTCATCAGTTTGCAGATAACAGGAAATAGTTGTACATGATTTTATAAAGCAGTGGAGGGACCTTCAAGTTTTAAAAATGAATGCCATTGCTAGGACTTACTTTTTGAGACTAATGTTAAATAAACTGCTTGTCATGTACTAAAACTGCTCTTGGTCTGTATCACTTTGCCATGGAGTGAAAATTGAGGAATCAATTCTATGTAGGTAAAAATTGAGAGCCAGCATGCTGTAGTAGTTTGAGCATTGGACTACAACTCTGAAGACCAGAGTTTTAACCCCTGCTTGACCATGGAAACCTACTGGATGACCTTGGGCAAGTCACTCTCAACCTCAGAGGAAGGCAAAGGCAAATACTCTCTGAACAAATCTTGCCAAGAAAACACTGTCATAAGTTTGGCTTAGGGTTGACATAAATTGGAAATGACTTGAAGGCATACAACAACAACAAAGGTAAAAATCACAAATAGGATATCAAAGATGTTAATTTTCCGTGTGTAGCCCTATATGGATTTTGTTTCATTATTGAATCAGATGGCTTTGCCCACCTTTATCCTGAAATAGTGTAGTCTGGTAAGAATTATACCACATGATCTGCTCATAAAAATGGGACCTAAAGCCCATCTTAGCTGTTACATCTTGTGTGTTAGAGTCAAAACCTAGGATTTTAGGGCTCAACTGAAGATTTTGCATGCTTATTTTTAAACTCAATAGTAATGATTCTGGGAGGGCACCAAGAACACACAACTTCTAGCCTATCTTTCTTGTGATTGCTGCATTGGTAACACAACACCCACGTACAAACACACATAATGGCTTGGTTTCTGTTCAAGTGAGCGTAGCCATTATATATTACGTACTAAAAGGTTTGCATCCTGTCAAGTTTACTATACTATTTCATCCTTTTGTGGGAGAGAGGGCTGCTTTTGCCAGTAGGTGAAAAATGCTGTCTGTGCATGAAAGATCAGAGTCCAAATTGAGCCCAAATAATAAGAACACATAATAAACCATCTGGAAGAAAGATGAGGTAGAAATCCAGACAACAGATAAAAAATAAGCAACTTTGCTTTGGGCTCCAATGGTCTCTGGGCACATGCTCAGATGCTTCCAGATGTACACTACAGTTTCCACCATTTCTTCTAAGTGCAGCTCTTTGTGCTGCATTAAATGGAGCTGTTCTGAAGGATTTCTGACATTTGGCTATGGATTTTTATATGCATGGGGTGATAAAAGATAAAGGCAGAGGCAGAGGACAGCAATTTTGGAGTATGTGTGGAATATATATGGATTTATTGGGTCTTCCCCCCTCCCCAATGCACCCTTCTGTGATAGTCCCAAGAGGTCTGTGGTAGTTCCTTGAAATATCTGTATTATTTTTTCCCTTGCCTTTTTTTTTTCAAAAAAATGGTTGACTACAATTTTACCATTTTTCTCTGTCTCCAGTTTTATTAAGAGGAATCCTTTACAAAATAAGACAATACGTTTCTTGAAAATGTGGGTTTCTGTGAAAGGATGGAGCAAGGACCAGAATCTTAAACCACAAGTAACTGTTATGTTTTATCTTCAGCTTTGCTGATTGCCTTTGCCATTTTGACTGCTACAGCCATTCTGTGTTGTCTCACACCGTATGTGTCCAAGTAAGTGTTTCTTGTTTTATATAACTCTCCCTTGTTATTGCTGTGTTAAATGATCTTAAATGAAAGTTGAAATTGTTGTACTTACTAGTAATCATGGAAACAAGGGGGCAAACAATTGGGAAACAAAACCTACCCAATCAAAATACATTACGGAGTTATTATTACGTTAAATTAAAGGAATTCTGCAGGAAAAAATCATGAGAAAATTTGTTTCCGTTTAATAAACTTTGCCAAAATAAACATTTTTACCAAAGGTGAAAGAGTTTTCCTCAACATATGCATATCTGGATTGTTAAAATGAGGGACAAAAGAGTAATTTGTAAACTTTGGGCTCTTAAGGGTGATTCCAGATGAGGCATTTACTGTGCGGGCACCCTGCCTCATTCCATGGAATTTTATCAGTATGTGCATGTCTGTCCAGATGCCATTGACTTCAATTTGTAGTTCTGTCACGTTTTCTGACTGCTTATTCTGCCTTTTTTTTTCCGTTACCACAAAAATCCATTAAGAAGGGAATAACTTCACAATGCTTTTGATAGCACTAGAGGCCGTCCTTGTGGAAGCATAATAAGTACATTTGCCTATATGGAGGGAGAGAGTTGAAGGACAGATTTATTGAAATCTGATCTTGTTTGGAATGAGAATCATAATCACAATATGGGCTTTTTTTTTGCATTTTCCCTATATTTATTAATTGGAAACTATAATTTGAACATGTATCTACTGTTGTTTATTGCTATTCCTGCATTCCTATATTCTGGTTTCCCCATATTTATAGTAAAGGGGCTTTATACAGAGTTTCTGGGACTGGGACTGCTCTTGTCTAGCAGGATCAGTGTTGTATCATAGTTTGAGCATTGGGCTACAACCTTGGAGACCAGGGTTCAATTTCCTGCTCAGCCATGGAAACCCACTGGATGACTTTGGATGTGTCACACATACTAAGGCCCCCCAAAAAACATTCATAGGTTTGCCTTAGGGTTGCCATAGATCAGAAGTGATATGAAGGTACATAAACCCAACTGCAAGATCATGCATGGCAATGTTACTGTAGTTTCTAGTCCGAACTCGTGGTATATTAGATATCATATCAAGAATTTGGCCTTCACTACCCATTCCACTCCATGTGCTTACGAGGCCCCCAGACAAGCATGCACACAGGCACGGCTGAAAATAGCTGAACCGTTCAAAACGAATCCAGGCAGGCCAGTAATTGCCAGGCCGCAGCTTTAGGAGACCTTCAGGCAAGTACCCTTTTAAGATCATATTATGTATGCACACTATTTACAAAAGACTCCATGCACCAAGCAGGCAGCTTGACGAACCGAATACTCAACTGTCGAGCACTCTGCGTTTGCATACTGTCTACTCTTTGACAACTCTGTCATAACTCAATCATGCAAAATATTGACCTTTTGGAGGCTTTGTCTCCAGCCCGAAACCCATTGTTTTCCCCGGGAACAGACTAGCCTGCGGGCACATTTTCCCCTACAAGACCCCCTGATTTTGAGCATCTCTTTGGATCGCTCTTGGCTTCCATCCTGCCTTGCTGTTGCTTCGTTCAATGAGCCTTCCCCTCAGCTCCACATGCTGAGAAGCTCCACTTCTACAGCCTTTTCTTCAGACTATCCAGGCTTCAGGACAGGTGTAGTATTTCCCATGCAACTCCCCCCCCCTTAAAACCCTCTATCCAACTCCTACCTTTCTTTCATTAGGTCTGTGTGAGTGTGTCTGCATACATACATTGTGAGTGCGTTATCAAAATAAAGGAAAAGAATTATTATTTACTTCTGTTTGCTCATTGACTCAGCCTGACCTCATAGACATTGGGTTCAAGATCTCGCTAGGTTGCCCTACCTCTTGTATTGCTTAGCTTGTGCTCTGCTAATTCCCATTCCCCATTGTGAGCACATTGAGGTGTCCCTCCCGGGACCCCAGAAATCAGGGTAACAGCAGCATTGTTCCACATTGCTGATTCAAATACATATATGATTACACATTACTGTCTGTATTACAATGTTCTGTTTTGACCAATTCACATGACTCTCAAATGCATTTTTTGTGTGTGTAAATCTCAGGCTATGAATTGTTAACAGCACGGATGCCTATGATTAAAACTGGATGCTCCCATATCTGAGATTACCACCTGAGTAACTGAAGAATACATGTATTTGGGATCTATTGAGTGACAAATCTTCACATTTTTGATTTAATAACCATAGATATACGAATGGTGAGATTTTCACTGCAATCAGCATGGGAGAGTGTGTGTATATGTGGTCCTTCAAGTTGCCTGTTGACTTATGGCAACCGTATAAATGTCATGGGGTTTTCTTTGGCAAGGAATACTTAGGGGTGGTTTACCAGTTCTTTCCTGTGAAATATAGCCTGCAGCAGCTGGTATTCATTGGTGGTCTATCATCCAAGTATTAAACAGGGCTGACCCTACTTAGCAATCAAAATCAAACATGATCTGGAGCAGTGGCGGAGCTTGTAGTGAGCGGAGGGAGGGTGGGAAGGGGGAGGGGCTAAGGCATGAGGGTCATGGCCACTGTGTGGGGTGTGTGGCTGCAGTGAGGGGCATGGCCAGGGCACATGGGGGCATGGCTATGGGCCAGGATTCCCCAAAAACATTGCCACCTGGGGCGAATCACCCACCCCCTACCCCCATGTTCCTACATGACTGATCTGGAATCTTTATGGTATTCAGAAATCTACCAGGATAAAAGATATCAAATTTTTACCACAGTCACTGGCAGTTGCATTGGCATACCATTTCTGCATGTAAACCTTGGCTCGTTTCTTTAACTGAACAAGCAGTGCAACCTGAAAGAAACTTCTGGTTACATGTGTTTTCTAGCTATAAAGTTCTCCTATTGTTGTGTGCCTACAAGTCATTTCCAACTTACGAAGACCCTAAGGCAAACCTATCATGGGGTTTCCTGGGGCTAAGAGTATCTGATGCACCCAAGATCACTCGGTGGGTTTCCATGGCCAAGCGGGGAATCGAATCTTGGTCTCCAGGGTTGTACTCCAACAGGCCACTAAACCACACTTGCTCTTTTCTCACTCTAGGAATTGATAATTGCTGAATCCTAAATTGATAACAGTAATGTCATTTTTTTTATTTCTTGCAGTCTTCATTGTACACAAGAATACTGCTGTTGTCTTCAACATAAATCTGTTTCCTTTGTAAGTACTTGATTTTCCACATTTTTAAACATTTAATTTTGATGTATTAATGTCTCATTTGTATATATACATCTCACACATGGGCATATTTTCAAGCATATGAAGTGAGAGTTCCCATATGGCTTATTTCCTGGACTGGTAATTTCTATTCTGAGGGATGATGATGTCCTGAATTCTCAGCAAGTGTCATTTTAAAGGGCTTCTTCTCTCCCAATCAAAAGATGATTCAAGTGTCTGAAAGCAGAACTCCATCATACCTCCCTACAAGCACCGGTTACATTCACTTTATGATGTAACATATCTTAGGTTCCATTAGTTACCTAGAGGAGTTGTTCCTCCCTCTTTCTCAGAGCCTCTCTTTTCCATTAAAGTTTAGTTACTGAATGATAGCAATCATATCATTATACTGAACTGCTGTGGGGTTATTGTTTGTGTTCCTGTCCTCCTCAATAGTGTTATCTGTCAGGTGAGATGGAGGCTGATCTTCTTTTTTGTTTAATGCAGTAGCTAAATTGACAGTAATGAGAGAATGTCACTTCTGGGATAGATCTGAGATGTGTCAAGGTCAGCAGTGTAGACGATAACTTTTAAAAATATACGTAGCAGAAAAGCCTGGGATTTTATTCTTCTACAAAAGGCATTTTCAATGTGTGTGCGTGTGTGTGTGTGAGTAAGTGCTCAACTTCAGATAGTCTACTATGAACAGGATAATCTGTTGTGAGAAGTCAAACTAGACATTAAGGGGAATGTCTATTCCCTACTATTAACTTCTTTCTCCTCCAACAGTAGGATTTTCTCAGCGATGCATGCCTCAGTAATCAGACTTGCAGGTTAAGCTTGTGTTTACTTTTCCATGACTAATCACAAAACAAAGCACACTAAATGCAAACATACATAGCTGATGAAAATCACATGCTATGACAAACATATATCTTCCACCACTTGGGTGCATACTTCTGCAAAAATTAGACAAACATATGAGTAGCTGTGCAAGAAACAAAAACAAGACCTGGAATATTTGTATTCAAACCCTTATTCCCTCCACCCAGGAATTAGAGACAACACTAGAGTGCAAAAGTTTTTACCTATATAAAGGCAGTAGGCCAGACATGTAATACATACTGCAGGTATATCTTATTCAGAGGGCTCATTCTAAAGGACCTGATGTTGCATTCTCACCCTTTTCTTTTGTGCCTGAGTCATGAGTCCACATAGTCTTGTACAGCTGGATAGACTAAGTCCCAGAGTTTAACAATGAAGTGCAGAGTTCAAGCCTAAGATCACCTCTGTGTCTATTAAAAGTATAGTATCGCTAGAAAAGGAGCTGCTACCTGTCCATTGTATAAGAATGTGTTGCCAGATGACCAGATACCAGGCAGCCTTGCCTCTGGATACAATGAAATATGTTCATTACAAGTTAGGATGTTTGCCATACCAAAACTTGAACAATGTAAGCAATGAAGATGTGAAAAAATAGCTGTGAGAAACCTCATTCAGGATTTAGAAACAAATTAGGGCCTAGCTTATTATTGTAGTAATGTGATTTCTGCCAAAAGTTTACTTCATGCCACCTCTGTAACAGGTAGAAGGTTCCATCAGATTAGTGCTTAATCCTGTTGGGACTCTGTTGCAGATCAAACTCAAAAGAAGGGTAGGCAGTTGTGTGGGACTAGGACACTCTTTGCATCTCTGATACACCATGCTGATGTGTTGCCTGGAAATGACATCAAATCACTTCTGGTTCTTGTTTGGGCTGACTTTTGATCATTTATGTAGGGTTGGGGAAGCTGCTGATGTTGGGAATTGCAAACCATTGTATTTATGGGTGCTTTATCAATGTCTAGGGGTGATAAGCCATCTGAAAAAAAAATGGGCAGGGGGGAGAATCCAGAGATTCCACTGCTTTACAGCTTTGGAAAACTACTATTTTGGCACTGGGCTAACAGAGGGAATCTGTTAAAAGGTAGCAAAAGGATAGCTTTTCCAGGTTCGTTCTTGGTGTGCTTGGGTAGGCAAGCCAGGCAAAATCTCTTTGTACTGAACTCACATGTAAAGACTCCTATGAGAATGTGAATGCTGTGAACACTAGCAAGTAGAAGCTGCAGCTGGGAAGTGGACTTAAAGCAGTGTGATCAGAAGACTGTCTGATATATACTTAGACATTTGTCTGAGCCCAGTATTGTTTCCTCTGACTAGCAGTCCAGAATCTCAAGCAAAGGGGTCCTGAGATCTTTTGAACTAGATTTTTTGAATTAGATCCTTTGAATGTGTGACCTTTGGCATACAATAAGGCACTCCAGATGTAATTTAATCTCTGCATGATACTATTGTTATTACCAGCCTATGGTAGTGTCAGAACCTGGATAGGAGTCTACGGGGAAAGATTTTGGGGAAGCCACAAATGAAGGCACATGACAACTGTTATACCACTATGCCCTAAATACCCTAAGGGGACTAGATCCTGTCTGATCTTGGAAGCTAAGCAAGGTCAGCCCTGGTTGGACTTGGATGGAGGATCACCAACAAATACAAGATGCTATAGACTATATTTCCAAGGAAGGAACAGA
>CAOLHI010004565.1:0-109576 GCA_948474755.1 Ctenosaura bakeri
ACCGACACCGGACCTGCTCTCCCACTCCGGCGGCCGAGCCCTCCATCCGGACCTGCCACGCCTGGCCCTCCATGCCTGGAGGATATCGCACTACGATCCCGTGCTCGGTACCGTCCTCGTCGCGGCCAGGAAGGAATTCCACCCGTCGCAACTATCAATACAAGTGGCGACGCTTCCTGACCTTCGTACGAGAGGAGTGAGCCGGATCGCCCGCGGGGCTCTCGACCGTCCTGCACTTCCTCCTGCACCTCCGGCAACAGGGCCTGGCGTTTCCATCCCTGAAGGGTATCTCTCCGCGATCGTGGCATACCAACCGCCACGATCTGCTGCCTCGGCCTTCTTCAGGAACGATACCGTTAAGCGGTTCCTGAAAGGACTTCATCATCTCACCCGCCGGTATCGCCGCCGCTACCGCCGTGGTCCCTCTCGCTGGTGCTCTCGCAGCTGACGAAGCCGCCCTTCGAGCCGATGGCGACCTCGGATGACAGGCTCCTACAATGAAAACTGCCTTCCTGGTAGCGGTGACCTCAGCGAGGCGAGCGGGTGAATCACAGCTCTTCGTTCCGATGAGCCCTTCACGGTCTTCCACAGGGACAAGGTGGTCCTGAGACCTGACATCTCGTTCCTGCCAAAGGTGGTGTCCAGTTTCCATCTCAACCAGGACATCATCCTGCCTGCCTTCTTCCCGAACCCGACGACACCGTTGGAGCGGTCCCTCCACTCCCTGGACGTGCGTCGGGCATTGGCTTTCTACAAGGACAGGACTGCTTCCTTCCGACAGACGCCGCATCTCTTTGTTTGCTATGGGCGACGTCGGAGGGGCCTAAAAGTGTCCACCCAGCGCTTCTCCAAGTGGGTGGTGAGGACTATTGAACTGGCGTATGAGCTCGCGAGGAAGCCTCCGCCAGTCCTGCTTCCAGCCCACTCCACCAGGGCTGTGGCTACTTCTGCGGCCCTCCTGCGAGGAGTTGACCTGCATGAACTCTGCCGTGTGGCGACCTGGTCCCAACCATCGACCTTCGTGCGCCACTACAGGCTCGACTGCCGGTCGCGCAGAGATGCCCGGTTTGGACGTGAGGTGTTGGCTTCCGTGCTGTAGGACCTGACCCGCCGTCCGACCGGTAGACACAGTCTCCTAGTGTATGAAGGCACAGAGACCACGAAAAGAAGAACAGGTTGCTTACCTGTAACTGTGGTTCTTCGAGTGGTCATCTGTGCCATCATACACACCCGCCCTTCCTCCCCTCTTCTAGGTCCCTGAGGTTTACGGCGGACGACAGAACTGAGGAGAGACCGTTGCTCGGCGGGAGGAGCATGCGCAGTACCGGCGTGGGGGAGGGGTTCCCGCCAAGCGAACAAGCTCTAGAAGTTTCCGACGCTACCGCGCAGGCGCTAAAGCTCCTAGTGTATGATGGCACAGATGACCACTCGAAGAACCACAGTTACAGGTAAGCAACCTGTTCTTACTCTTTGCTTTTGAACAGCAGCTCAAATGGGACAAAAGAAGCCACAGGATCATCATGGAAAGGTAAATGAGAATATTTTTTTTACTATCAGACATATGGTCAAGAGTGTCTGTAGGTTCTGTCCTCCTTTAAATGGCTTACAACCAGACTTGCAGTTTTGCCCTGCTTTGGTTATATGTATAAATTTGGTAGTATTTGGTTTCAGCGAAATCCAAAACCAAATGATTTAGCTTGTGAGCATTTCAAGAACATTTGTGTGGCACCCTTTCTTGCTTCCCCTGGGACATCCATCTATTACCCTCAAATTGTTTCTTCTTAAAAAATTTGCACTGTTCAAAGCAATGTATGAAGATACAATAACATTCAACAAAACGTACAGGATAAAGCAGTTATGTGTTGTGCTCTGAGTGAAGTCTTTGTTGCTGCAGAAAACTACAGTTCTGCTAATGCTGAGTCCCCCATCTCCTTGACAGCTCTTCCCCTTGTATTTGCAGATGAAGAGTTTGTACCAGACCCAGCTGCCAAAGCAAGCATCCTCTCAAATGAAGGTCTGAGTCGTTTTGCCCTAGGGGCCAATGGCAAGCTGAGCCTGGCCCAGCGGGTGCCAGTGAAAGATATACAGAAGTCCCTGGGCCCTTGTAGAAGCACTAGGGTGAGCAAAGTGCAGTCTGAAGGCCTTTATTTCTGTGAAACCCTCTGTGCTGCCATTGTGCCTGGTTGTTGAGTTCAGCATTCATGTTGACTGATGGACCATGGGCCTAACCACTCATTGCTTCTACTTCCTGGGTTTTTCATATGCTGCTACGGTGTATTTTTGGTGAGGAGGAAGAGTTCTGACCTCAGGGGGTCAGTGGAACAGTCCTGCGGGGGGTATCTGACTTAACATGGCTGAGGGTGTGCGTTAGTCTTCAGAGTACCCTGGCTGCTCTTAGCTTCTTCTCCAACAAATGTTCCAGTGTAGAATGTTACTTAGCTGACTGTAGCTGTGGAATTATACTTCTTCTGTGCCTTCTACTGTCCAGTTTTCCGTCTGTCTCTCTCTCTGCTCTCCCATCTCCAGAAATCAGTCCACTTTCTCTGACCACGGAGCACGTTTCCCAGGAATGCTTTTCAGGGGGAGGTCCCCCTCCCTTAGAATGTCTCATAGGCTTGCAAACATTGGTTTTCCTTAAACTTGCTGATACTTCTTTCCTGTGTGTGGGTGATGCAGTTTTGGGCTATGTAAGAATCTATAGATTGGTGAGGTACTAGAGGAGTTCTACATTCCCTTCATAAAATACAAAGGCCATAGGGTGGAACTGTGGTGGTTAAAGTGGGATAATAGTACTATTGCGTAGTGTTCAAAAGGCCCTATAAAGCAGCTGGCTTTCATTCAGTGGAATAGAGAGCTTGGGTGGAAAAGGCAGAGGCTTGAAAACCCTTGACATCTGCATTGGGATCTCAGGAATGGAAAGCTACCTGGAGAATTGGTCAACAAGTGTGGGCTAAAAGAGAGGTAAGGCATATAAGCCTTGATTTGTCCAATGAGAAATTATAGAGGAATGACTTGTAGCTTAAGGATAGATGTTTTGAAAAGCTCCCTCACTTTTTTTTGGCAGTACAACTCCCAGAATCCTGCACCTTATTGACAGTCAAATACTGATCCTCCCTCTCTTCTCTCTATTTATAGGGTGAAAGTGACTTCTTGCTGGGTCCCCATACAAGAGTATCTTCAATAGGAACGTTTGGCCGTGTGTCTTGTCGTTCCACTCAGGGCCTTAAAGGTATATTTTACAGAGGGGGAGCATGTGTGGAGCATTGAGGTATGTCAGTTTATCCTCTTTATGAAAGGTTTTGTCATACAGCTGAGATCTTCTAACTTTTTTTCTCTTTCAATTTCTCCTCTTCCCTCCTTCCCATTTCTCAGGTCTAAAGAAGTCAGAGGTTTCTGGAGCCCAGTTAACCAACACACCTGGCAACGGATTTTCTACTGCTGACTGTTCGCCGTACACACTGGCTAGGAGGGTTCCCATTACCTGTCCACAGTCCTTGGTTTGTACTTGAGACAAGGCAAGATCGGACAACTTTATTTTTTGGACCGCAGCTCCCAGAATCACCTCCATGGCATCTGGAGAATTCTGGGAGTTATAGTCCGATAAAGGAACTTTTTCTGAGTCCCGGAGAAGGAGAAAGACATTGGCAGTTTTGTTGCCACCTTGTAAGTTGTGAAGTCTGCAATGAGTTCCAGCTAACCATGGGCAGAAAGTCCTGGCAAAGGCCAGATTATATCACCATGGCCAGATTATATCACCATTGCCAGATTTTCCGTGATCAGAGACAGCGGAGAATGGAGCTCTGCTGTGAATTAGAGCTTCTCATTCTATCTTTTATTGTTATGTGTCTGAAAGAAGATATTAATTAATAATAATAATAATAATAATAATAATAATAATAATAATAATATATTATTATTATTATTACTATTATTACTATTATTATTTTATCTTTATTTTTATCTCGCTTTTCTCCCTGAGGGGACTCAAAGTGGCTTACAGCCATTAAAAGAAACATAATTAAAAATTGTCGTATATGAAAGTTAAAAGAAAATTAAACCACAATAATTAAAACATGTTAAAATACATATAAAAACAGCAATAAAATATCAAATAACAATTAAAATGACCAGCACCGATAGAGAATTACATATAAAATGCCTGCTGGAAGAGGAATGTTTTTAACTGTTTTCTGAAGGTAGGCAGGGTGGGTGCCAGTCTAACTTCTTTGGACAGGGAGTCCCACAGCCTGGGAGCAGCCACTGAGAAGACCCTCTCCCGTGTTCCCACCAAATGCACTTATGAAGGTGGTGGGACTGAGACAAGGGCTGGTTCGTAAGGGAGGATGCGGTTCTTCAAATAACCTGAACCTGAGCTATGCAGGGCTTTAAAGGTCATCACCAGCACTTTGAATTTTGCCTGGAAACAGATTGGCAGCCAGTGAAGCTGTTGCAGCAGGGGTGTTGTATGCTCTCTGTAACCAGCTCCAATTAACATCCTGGCTGCAGCTCTTTGGCCCAGCTGAAGTTTCCAAGCATTCTTCAAAGGCAGCCCCATGTGGAGTGCGTTATAGTAATCCAGCTGGGATGTAACCAAGGCATGTGTCACCATGGCCAGGTCTGACATCTCAAGGAACAGGCAGACCAGGTGCACAAGCCTTAATTGTGCTGTTGACTGGTCTCAGTTTTCCTCTCTTGGGTCTGAGTGTAAAAGACCCCTAGCCACTCAGAACAGCTCTGCTGGCTGGCCCTCTGCAGACACAATACAGACAGAATTTTGCCTTTGCTGTCTTTATTGCCACAGAATAGGCTTTCAAATAAGCTCTAGCCTTACTTACTTATATGCTATCAGAGGGGATTCTGAGACTTCTAGTCAAAGCAAGTAACTTTTCCTACCTCTACTGTTCTGCTGCAGTTCCCATCACCCCCAACCAACATAGACAATGGTGAAGATTGATGGGCATAGCAGTGGGAATGGCAGAGTGCATGAGGAAAATGCATTCATTCATTCCCTCTATGTGTATGTTAGGACCTACATAAGCTTGTCTGCCTTTTAGATCATATTCACCATCCCCTTTCCTGTTGCCCCAACTTACATGGGGCAGGCAGAGATCAAATAGGGATAGGGCCTCCTTGGTGGAGGCACCCTGGTTATGGCCCACCTTTTCTAAGACTGGTGCCTACTCTGTTGAATTTTAACACACCTGTGTGTGTCTCATTCTCTTGTTTTCCCTCTCTTTTTGGTCTGGGTTTTTAATGAGCAATAACTTGCATTGGTTTTATTTACTGCATCAGTGACAATGCTTAAGTCTTTTATTCTTATTTTCCCCTTATCACTTACCATCATAGAAATTCTTGAATAGAAGAGGTGATGAGAGATAGGCATGTTGGGGGAAAAAATAATGTAGAAACATGGAGCAGCCTTATACTGAATCAGATCGTTGGTCCTTGTAGCCCACTACTGTTTATTTTAATTGGCAACAACAGCAGTTCCAGTGTCTTCAAGCAGGGGTCTTTCTCAACATTGTCCTCCAAGATCCTTTTAACTGTAGATGCCTGGGATTGAACCTGGGAACTTCTACCCACAAAGCACATACTCTGCCTGTGAGCTACCAGCACTTCCTGATTTGTTAGTTTCATCCCTTTTTCCAAGTTTGTAGTTTGTTGTGACTCTATCAGGTCACATTCTGAATACTTTCTCTTGTATTGGATCAGCGTCCCACACCTTGGAAATTCCGGCGTGTGCCTTTTTCTTTGCACCGTAAGGAAACAGAACAGGTGAGTGCAGTTTGATGTTCTAAAGTGTATTAGTAATGGGCTACCTCTCTGAGAGTTGCTTGTCCAAACTATCTCAGATATTGCTTTTTGAGAGATTCTATTACAAGAAGGACTAGTTATTGGTTGTTGACATATGTGTAGCTAGATGAATACCTTCTTGGTAAGTCCTTGGTTCTCATGAACTGTACTGAGTCATAGGAGATTTGTCAATGGT
The DNA here is from genome assembly GCA_948474755.1 of Ctenosaura bakeri. Taxonomy (NCBI): domain Eukaryota; kingdom Metazoa; phylum Chordata; class Lepidosauria; order Squamata; family Iguanidae; genus Ctenosaura; species Ctenosaura bakeri. The sequence goes on from CAOLHI010004565.1 coordinate 5,990, forward strand.
AGATGAGGCACCCTGTCTAATTCAGGATCTGGTTAAGACCAGGCAGATTGCTCAAGGTAGCTTACAAGTGGTGGCAGTATCTAGTAATGTTTATGTTTAATAATGTTAATGTTGATTCCCTTTTTCTTGTCCATTAGCAGAGATGACAGTACCATAACTTGTGAAGATAGACTGAAGTCTTGTCTTCATAGAGTAACCATTAATAGATGTTTCTGTGGTGTAGCTGAGTTTTCTTGTTTCTTTGTTAAATGAGGATGGGAGGGAAGGAGGGAGAGAGACTGTGAATTATCATAAATTGTGGTATTGAGTTGACAGATGTGGCATGCTATGTTGTATACAGAACTCTTGTCTTGCTGAATCTTTTTGCAGAAGATAGTAGGCTTATTAGGTTATTGGTAACTGTGTGTGTGTATGTGTGTGTTCTAGATCTAAAACTTTGCTCCCAGGTTTTGATTCTTAAGACTGCCCCATAAAGCAGGACTGTGGGACCTGTGGTCCTTGATATATTGAGAAACCCATGCTCCCCTTGTTACTCATCCTGAGCCAGGGGGGCTGCTGGGAGGTGAAGTCCACCAACATCTGGAGGGCCACAGGTTCCCCATTCCTGCTCTGGCCACTGTGCTTCAGGGGCAGTGCTAGAAATTGTGTTAATTACCATGTCCTTCACAGGTTAAGCAGACAGGCAGTCTCACCCCACGGATAGGTACAGTGGGCTCCAAAGAGGATGATACTGCAGAGTCCTGGGTAAGTGTCCGTGTGAGCAGGGGCCCTGAAACTGTTTGTAAGGAGTTGCAGATCAACTGTTTTTAAGATTGCTATTAGCTCTGCCTACTTTGAAAGTACTTGCGGGGGAGGGCCAATTACTTTCCCCACCCATTATTATTGAAACATCCTTAAATATGGAGTCTCTTACAAACACAATGCATTCTTAGAACTGCTGTCCATATGTTCAGTGTAGCTTATTCCCAAGTGTGTCTAGGATAGATTGCAGACTAGACACTGATCCTTGGGGAAGGTTGAAATTACAGCTACTGCTGTAATATTTCTTAGTGCTTGATAATTTGGTACACTTCTGATTGATAGTTCCTGAGGAGGCTCAACTACATGTATGTGGTCCAATTTTGCTAGATCATTCCAGGAGGGGCTCAGCCTTCTCAACCTAGTCTTGGAGCGGGGCTCAAGCTACCTCCTCTCTATTCTGGGGTCCATGCATGGGAGGGAAAAGTAGGAAGTGCCTTCCATAGGAAAAAGTGTATATCATAACTTGAATTTATGTTGATCAAAGGCATTCAGTTTATATTATGAGGATGCCCTATAAAAAGATTGTGATGGCACCTGCATTTTATGGTTCTGATTTGTATCTGCTACAAGAAGGGAAGAGGTTCTTTGCTGTAAAATGTTTACTCAAGAAACAAACTTCAGAACATTGTTTCTTGTTTAGACTTGATAATAGTTTGAATGAGCACTTTTTCCTATGATGGGTTGACAAAATGGACTCCTGATTGTGAAGATTATTTGTCTTATTAAGAGAGATGTTTACAGTATTATATTTATAGAATATTCATATAGTGGATTTAGCTATGGATTGTGTATTGTGCGAGACTCTCTTCTGTTATTTAGCCTTCTGCCTGATTTATAGATGTCCCATGGAATATTCATTTTTGGATATAGTTTCTAATGCTTTTATTAGAAAGGCAGTAATCTTTTTACATGCAAATTTTAACCTAAAAAGCTAGCTTTTTCTTTTTTTTGCTATTTTCTTGCTAATTTTCTTAATTTTGCTAAACCAGATGCAGTGGTGTTAATGGTTTTAGGTCTATGATTTAAAACATTTTTCTGAATTAAGTCTGCTGCAATATTATGTTGCAAGAACTTGTTTTTTTGTTGTTGTTGCTGCTAGTGTTAAAAAGCAGTCATTTAGCAAGACCCATAACCCAAATATATTAGTCATCCTTCTACCTTTGCAGGTTTGACCTTTGCGAATGTGATTATTTGCAAGATGCATACATATGTTCCCTCCTTATGTTTGGGTACATGAGAAGGGTATTGGGGGGGGGGAATGGACATGCCTGCCTTCCTTCACCACACCCAAGCAAAAGGGAGGGATTTGAGAGGGGGCATATTCATGGTTTTTTGTTTTTTTTAACTTTTGTGAAGATCCTGAGCCCCACTGCCTTGCAAAGGTGGTGATCTACTGTATTTACTTCAGCTGACCACCAAAATGTAGTACACATCTTAGGAAACCTGTTAGCTTCAGCAAGCTCTTGTGAGGCAAATAATAATGAGGGCTTTCTGTTTTTTCTACACTACAGTACTTCTCTCTTTCTGACTCTTGTGGCAATCTAGTGGAAGATATAACTGGAAGTGATGTGACATTTTTCCCCCTCTCAAATAGGAGAAGATTGCTGTACGCCTTTTTGATGACGAGATGGCTGAATCAGCGAAGAAGATGTCTGCTGTCCCTGCGATCACCCCAGAAATGAGGAAGCTCCAGGTAGAAAAGAGAGGCTTGTCAAAATGTATCTTGAGTGCTGAAGTGTTGCTTACTATTCCTAATTCATTAACGCAACTGAGGGAGCCAGTGTGGTGTAGTGGTTAGAGTGTTTTGACCAGAACTTGGGAGATGTTTATTCTAATGTCTACTGAGCCATGGAATTCACTGGGTGACCTTCAACTGCTCACTCTTTCTCCCTGTCTGCCTGACCTACCTCACAGGATTGTTGGGAGGAAAGCCATATAAGCCTTCATGAGTCATTGAAAGAAAGGCAGAATATAAGTGAAATGAACAAAAAGGGAATACTTTCTGTAAACCTAAGAGGTGATGGACTTGCTCTCACAAGCTTTTAAGTTTGGCCATTTCCGTACTAGCCTGTTATAGCACGATGATTCCACTTTCAACAGCCTCTGGAATCCTGGGGTTTGCAGTTTCGGGAGGGGACACTTGTCCCCTCCTGAAACTGCAAACCCCAGGATTCCAGAGGATGTTGAAAGTGGAATCATTGCGCTATAACAGGCTAGTGCGGAAATGTCCTTTGTTTTAATCACCTTCCTTACCTTTCCCTGTTAACAACAAAGTGAATGGTCAGTTACCATGTACAGAGTAAAATCAGTCAGAGTTTGTGGTCTGTTGTTCCAAAACTTTAGAGGCAATGATGGTGGATCTTGTGTAGGGAAGTGATTTGTAGTATAGTTAATGAATGGGGACCAGAGTTCCATGGAGGTGACCTTTTTAAATTTTCCCTTTGTTTAGCTGAACATAGGAGGTTAATTTTTCTGCTAACACAGCCCATTGGAGTCTATCTAACCACCTCCTAATTGATAGACTCTCCATTGATTTCCATGTCTTGATATCTCAGCTTGAGTGGCACCTAATATTATAGACATTAATTGCTTGTGTGCTAGATCTGTATTACCTGCATCAAAAATAGACAAAAATTAATAAAACATCTCAGAATTGAGTATTCTGCCTTATTGTTTGACTGATATAGGAAAGGATTTCATTACAAAATGAGAGGACTTTAGGAGAATGAATCACATACATTCTAGGGACTTTCTTCCCCACAATCTGTCCACCATCTGTCAGACAAAGCATCATTAACATGATGCAATTTAACTAGGTAGAGATGCCACCTGTGTACAGATTTTGTAACACTTTCCTTGAGGAGTGTGGAAATCAATCTATATGGAGAAGCTGACCAGATGGTGTGCAAGCTTTGTCTGAGATCTTGGTTTTAAGATTTATCTCCCAAACTATTTTTGAACCCTTAATTTACCCAAATTCTTTCTCAATTAATAGTTTACTAGTATATATACCCGGCGTTGCCCAGGATTTTATTTTCTCATAGGTGATACTTGTTAGAATGATTTGAGATTCTATCTCTAATTCCCCAAACTGTCTTGTCCAGTACCTGTAACTTTTCCCCATATTCCCCAATCCAATCTGTATTCAGAGTTGTTAACATACAGAGGTTGGGTTCCTGAGGGAGTACACTGCCCTCCTCCTTGCTGCTAGGCCTCATCTCCAAAGCAACTGGCCTATTCAAGACAGACACAATTGACTGAGGCCCAAGAGCTCTCTGGCTGAGAATTCTAAAAGTCCCTCCCTAAACTGAAAACACCGGGATTCCACAGAATCTCCTTAGGCAGCCAATCATATGAGGGCTTTGCTTGAAACAGCCAATCATATGAAGTCTTCTCCCTTGACACAGACAAACAAACATTGACTTTTACGTATTAGATAAATAAATGAAATCAGGCCAGCTGACTTACATGGAGAAGAAACACATTTTTGTTCAGATTTTGTAAGTGCTGTTGGAGGTCATTCTGAACTAGCTGAAAACAAGATATGCTTCCTATGTCTATTCTCTTTTAAGATTTCTCATTTTGAATAGGTTTGCCCATATACAATAGATCTTGGATTCTGAAAAGTTCCATTTGTCTCCAGCCTTTAAACTGCAGAGGTTTATCACAATGTCTAAAATTACGATGTTCAAGAAAGGGACATAGAGGCAATACTTTTGGAGCCAATGAGCTTGAATGCTTGTGCCAGATTTGTCACATTTTGCTTATAAATAGATTCTGAATTTTCATTCTTGGTTTATGCTGAACTTGTTGGTAAATATATGAATCAAAAGAGAGAGGTTTCAGGCTTCTTTCCAAGTTTACCCAAATTGAAAATATCATTTTTCATTAATTCTGATAAATGGACTAGTTGAATCTCCTCATAGTAGGCAAGAAGGTGAGGGACTGAGACCTCCTTGTGTGCTTGGTGCTTATTTAATATGGGTAAATCTGATTTTTTTTACCACCCCAATAAATATTGCTAGGTTTTTGTTTTTTGTAATTTTTAATATCTTTGGACATCAGTGGAAATGTTTGAAATAGGAAAAAAATATGGAGAATATGAGCATACATATGCCTTTGGAAACTCAAAAAACAACTCACAAATCTTAGGGATTTCAAGTTTGGTTCTCTTGATTTAAATTCCTAGGCATTATAATAATCAGGCATGTAAATCAGTCTCAAGGAACTGTAAACCAGTGTTTACACACTCTTAAGCAGAAGCTGAGGGATTGGTCCAAGCTCCAGTTATCTCTGCTGCACCAAGTGGCAGTTGTTCCCCCAAGCTTGCAAAATAAACTCCAAGCCCACATACGAGAAGTGGAAGTCCACTGTTTGGTCACTGTGGCTAGGACAAGTTGGGAACCTCTAGATCTGGATTTAGCTGCCAGTGGTAGAATTGGCACAAGCAGCCAAACTCAGTGTTTTGATGAGGAAAGCAAGCAGCTGCTGAAATGGAACAACCGTCAAAGAGGGAGCACTGAGCCTGGGATTCATTATGGCATTCATTATTTTAAAAAATCCTTCCAGGAGCACACTATACCAGAGAACCATTGGCCATTCTCCAATATCCCTTTTTTTGGGCAAGATTCTAGAGTGTGTGGTGGCCTCCCATTCCAGGCATTCCTGAATGAAATGGGTTATTTAGATCCATTTCAATATGGCTTCATGGCTGGCTATGGGAAGGCAACAGCTCTGGTCACTGTGGTGGGAGACCTATGCAGGGAACTGGACAGAGGACGTGTGCCCCTGTTGGTTCTGTTGAACCTCTCAGTGGCTTTGGATGCCCCTGACCATGGTATCCTTCTGGGATGGGATCTGAGGTCCCTGTTTTACAGTGCTGTTGTCCTTCTTGGAGGGGCTCAGAAGGTGGCATTCGGAGATGCTTGTTTGACACCCTGGCCATTGGCATGTGGTGTCCCTCAAGGCTTACGTAGTTCTGTTTCCCACACTTTTAATGTTTACGTGAAACCACTGGGAGAGACGGGGTCAGTGTCACCAGTATGCTGATGACAGCCAGCTCTCCCTCTCTATTCCAAGAAAGCTGTTTCTGTGCTAAACCAATGTCTGCTCTCAGTTATGGACTGGATGAGGTGAACAAATTGAAACTCAATCCAGAAAAGACAGAGGTGCTCGTGGGCAGTCACAAGACAGATCAGGGAAGAGGCATTCAGTCTATGCTGGATGGGGTTACACTCCCCTTGAAATCTAAGGTTCACAAATTGGATGCACTATGGACTCAGATCTGAGCCTGGATGCCCAGGTTTCAGCTGTGGCAAGAAGTGAGTTTGCAAAGTTAAAACTAGTGCACTAGTGGCACCCATTCCTTGAAATGTCAGATCTGGCTACAATGACACATGTCTTGATTACATTCTGTTTGGACTATACATGCTCTGTGTGGGGTACCTTTGGAAACTGGAAACTTTTGCATGTTTAAAGTGCTGCAGCCAGGCCATTAGCCAGGGCTAATTACAAGGATCATGTGATCCCACCTTTTGAAATAGTTTCACTGGCTACTGCTCCATTTCTCGGCCTGTTTTTCACCTTTAAAGCCCTACGTGGCTTTATCTGAAAGACCTTATCTCCCTGTGTAAGCCAGTGTGGACTTTAAAGTCTGCAGGGGCGTACCTTCTTTCAGTTCCATCACCATCACAAGCATGTTTGGTGAGGTCAAGGAAGAGAACCTTCTTAGTGGCTGCTCCCAAGAGGTAAAATTCACTTCCCTGTGAAGTCCAATTGGCTCCATCCCTTCTCTCTTTCTGCCAGCAGGTAAAAAAGATCCTTTTAGTCAGAAGGCCTTTGAAATTTAAATTATGTGGTGGTAGTGTTGTGAAATGATGTGTTGTTTTTTATCCATTATTAGTGATTATGTTTCAAATGTGTTCTTAAGCATTTTTTAAAAAATAAATATTTAATTTTTTAATTTTGGAAAATAAAATTTTAACTTAATCTTAGGTTAAATTCTTGTAAGCTGCCTTGGATTCCATCTTGGACAAAATGGGATAAATTCAATAAAATGAATAATAAATTAAACTCCAGTGACCAGGAAGGGCATCTGGCAGCCCAGAGGAAAATTGTGTGTTTACTTGTTTTTTTTAAAAAAGTGTAGCCTACATGGTTGCAGAGAACTAGCATCCTTCTTCTATGTTTGTATGCAAGTGCACATGGATATACGTGCCTCCAAACTGTTTAAAATTCTTCCAGAACTTCAATATTGCTAGAGAAATGTATATCAGCAGATAATTTGATATATTTGGGAGATAATGGAGTAGTTAGCTTTGAGGTTAATGATAGGCCTCTATATTATGTGGAAAAATGAGATAAAGTGGTTGGTGTATGTGAGTGAGTTGGGCAGGAGGAAGAGATGTGGAGAGCCAATGTGACGTAGTGATTTGAGCACTGTGCTATTACTCAGGAGACGAGGGTTTAAATACCTGCTTGGCCATGGAAACTCACTGGGTGACCCTGGGCAAGTCACACTCTCTCAGCCTTCCTTTGAAGAAGGCAAAGGCAAGCCGCCTCTGAACAAATCTTGCCAAGAAAACCCTGTGATAGGTTTACCTTAGGGCTGCCAGAAGTTGGAAGTGACTTGAAGGCACAGAACAACAGAGAGTTGTGGCAAGGTAAGGAAAATGAAGCTTAATGTAAGGTTGGCGTCTGACTAGCTGCCTTATTGACAACTTTTTTTTTCTTACTTCCCTAGTGTATCGAGCTCCTTGCCCAGTTCTTACAAAAGGAGGTGAATAATGGTGGTGTTGATCAGAGTGTTGCCCCCTCACTGGAAGAACTATACAAACTGTTGTCTGTTCGTTGCTCACCTGCGTTGGAGCCTGCCCAGCTTGACCACCTCTGCACCCCTTCTCAGGATCCTAGACCAAATCTCTGCAAACCCACACCACTAGCTCCTGAGACTAGCACAACGCTCATCACCACTTCTAGCCAGCTGCCTGTCTGCCCAAGCTCCACTGTGCATTTGGCCCGGCCTCCCTCATCCAGTGCAAGTAGTTCAGGTAAGACAGGACAGTGCACCTTGATTTCTCATGCACTAGCAGCTTGGGATGTGATGTGTGGCATATAATCTAGAATTTCTCTTCTTGGAAAAGTTGGCTTCTGTTATCTCAGCAACTGTGGTGAATCATTAAATGAATTGTCCATTAGCCAGCTACAGCTTCAGAAAACCACATGCCGCACTGGACTATTTATTTCTTTTAAAACTTGGCTTACCTGCTAACCTGAAGCCAGTTCAGTGTTGATATAGAAAGTGCCACAACTTCCTGATTGCATCCATTGGTTGTCCAACATGTTACTCCTTCCTTTTCTCCTACAGAGTACTAGGTTTAGATGGGCTGAGGGGAGGTGGAGAAAACCCCCGGCTTCACATAGTCATCTGCTATTAAGTGCATGTTGGATAGTGGAGTTGATGATGGATTCATCTTGACACTCATTACACAGTGGCTAAAGAAATAACTGTAAAGTGCACTGATATGACACTTTATCAGCACTAAATCTTGTTCTTCTGCTTAAACCCTCTCATTTTTATTTATTCCTTTCTGTAAAAAATTTCTTGCCAGCATATTAAAAATCCTATAATTAGGAAGGCATGATATTTGCTGGACATTTTCAAAATTGTTACTTGTCACAATATAAATAAATATGAAAGGTTGGTTGGATATTATCAAAAGAAAGGCACTGCACCAGATTTGGAGCTAGATATTTCTCTGCCCTCAGGAAAGTGAGTTGAGCCCAAAATGACAATTTCAGTTCTGGAATTTGGTATGTTATCTTTATTAGCCCTTGCTGCACTCATTGCTGGAAACAGATATAATTCTCCAATTGCTCTCCAATTCCTGTTAATTGCAGCCAGCATGGCTAGAGTCAGGAAGGCAAGAAGTTACTGTCTGGAGGGCCACAGCTTTCTCAGACCTAATCTGTCCAGTCTATAGCAGTGATATGTACACTTAGATAGAGCATAGCAATGATAATTGAGTACACTGTATCTGGTGCGTGCAGAATCTGAACTGCTATAGCATCACAGTCCAGGGCAGTGTGCTGGTCTGTGCATGGAAGGGTGAGCCTGAAAGCTAGTTGTGGACCTGTGGCCTTGTTAAATGATTTTAGGCAAGCAACTAGCTTTTAGCCTTGCCTCTCCAGCTGTAATATGGAAACAAATATTGACCACCTGCTATCCTGGGCAACTAGTAGTTATCCTTGCAGGATTATTTGTAAAGACTACTAAAAATATATGTAGCACACTGAGAGAAAGTACTATTATAAGGAGTGTTTGTTTAACTGGTATGGCAGGAATCTTGTTTTTTTTTAAAAATGTCCTGATATGATAGCTGTCTTTACATAACTCATGGGATGTCATGAAGATGGAGCAAGTTTATTTACTGGTGCTCCAGAGTTTAGAGCACGGACCAGTGGATTCAAATTATAAGAAAAGAGATTCTGTTTGAACATTAGGAAGAACTTATTCACTGTAAGTGCTGTTTGGAAATGGAATAAACTGCCTCAGAGGGTGGTGGCCTCTCCTTGTTTGGAGGGTTTTAAACAGAGGTTGAGTTGGGTATCTTTCAGGAGTGCTGTGGTTGTGTTTTCCTGCATGGCAGAATGCTAGACAAGATGGCCTTTGTGGTCCATTCCATCAAAGCATTCCTGAGAGATGGCCACGCAGCCTCTGTAAAAATCTCCAAAGAAGGTGACTCCACCATACTCCAAGGCAGCAGCGAATTCCACTGTCAAACTGCTGTTACCGTCAGGAAGTTCTTCCTAATGTTTAGACAGAACCTCTTTTGCTGAAGTTTGAATCCGTTGCTGCATGTCCTAGTCTCTCAAGGAGCAGAAAACAGGCTTGCTCCATCCTTCAGAGGATATTCCTTCAAATATTTAAATATAGCTATCATGTCCCCTCTTAATCTTCTCTTCTCCAGGTTAAACATACTGAGTTCCTTAAGCCGCTCCTCATAGTGCATGGTTTCCAGGCCTATTGTTTCAGTCACCCTTCTCTGGACACATTCCAGCTTGTCAATATCCTTCTTGAATTGTGGTGCCCAGAACTGGACATAGTATTCCAGGTGAACAAAGCATAATAAAGTGGTACTATCACTTCTCTTGACCTAGACACTATACTCCTATTGATGCAGCCCAGGATTGCATTAGTTTTCTTAGCTGCCACATCACACTGCTGGCTCATGTTCAGCTTGTGGTCTACTAAGACTCCTAGATCCTTTTCACATGTAGGATTCCAACTAGGATTTTGTGATACCATTTTGTATTGCATTAATTGCTATTAAATGTGTGGGCAAATACCACTGACTCAGCTTGAATTAAGAACAGCAATAAGAGAGTGAGTCAATGCTTTTTCTTTGTGGACGGAATTCCAGAGGCTTTCTTCCTCAGAAAATGCTGGGCCTACCTTTCTGCCTGGCTGAAGGACCATAGTTTATGCTGGCTTCTCTTTCAGTACTACTTTTTTTCCAGTAGGCCACGTCAAGCAGCGGCTGGACGACCTTCTTAATGCACCTCAGCGCTTCCATGAGGCCTGCCTAAATGATGAGTGTGCCTTCTATGCTGCCCGCAGCATGTCTGGCTCCCAGCCTTCAGTGCAGCGCTGTCAGGAGCCTGTGGCAAAAGTGCTAGATGCTCATGATGCCATGGTAAGATATAAAATCTTAATAGACCTATGGAGGTAGAGAGCTGCGCTGTGTTTCTGTCTGCTTCATTCTATGTATGAGATAGAGATATGTTTTTAATCACATAGTGACTTCCTATATTATATGCGGTAGTTGTCTGTCCATCTGCCTAATGTTTTGCTAAGTGGGTGGGAGAATCAGATTATTCCCTGGCTTTCCAGCTGTGAGGCACTCTGGTAAACATTATCCTTGTCATGCAGCACTATGGGTTATGGGCTGACTGCGTGTCATAGGAAGCTGCTACCTGGAAACAGCAGTCTGTTACAGTCACAGTTACAGGACATGAGTACACAGGACTCAAAACAGAAAGTCTGGGAAACTTAAGCATACTGTGCCCCCTGAGTAAATTTAGATTCCTGGTATTCCTACAAGAGTAGCTTTGTTGGGGGATTGGACCTGTGAGAACTGTTTCCTCCAAAGGTTTACTGGGGTTCAAAGAAGGTCTTCTGTCTGCTCTTCTATTCACATATTACAGCAGGGAATTAACAGTACAGAGACATCTCCTTTCCAGTTCTCTTCTTCTTATATTCATAGGGCAGTACTTAGATCCATGATACAAAAGGCTGCTTTGAACACTCTCTTTTACTATATCACTGTTTTTTTAGCTTTTGTGTGAATAGGCTGCAGATCTACTGCAAGTACAGCTGTTTATCTGTCCTGGACCTGAATCATGGCTTTTTGACGTTGTTGGTCAGGGCTATGGGGCTTTTTGTTGTCCTCCTAAGCCTCAGAGCTGAAATTAGAAGCATACAACTCCTAATTTTATTTTGCACTGAGCATTTAAAAGCCGGTAATTCAGGGGGAAGATGTTTTCACTGACCAGCCCGCAGCTGTCTTTTTTGATGTAATGCTTCTTGCTCTTTTTACTCACCAGCACTTTATACCCATCGCTGGACCTTTGTCACCTTTGCGGGAAGGAGAGAGCCCTTCATCCTCATGAAGATCTCATAAGACTATCAACGCAGAGATGGTGCACTGAAGTTCATCTTCACCAACATGGTGCTTTTATCCACCTGCAGCTGCTGCTCCTTCGATTCCTTTCTCTAGTTACCAGTAAATCTCACTGCGGTGCTGAATCCCAAAATGGCATGGCTGTGGAAGAGGCAGGAGCTGGCCTACCTCTTCGTACCTGAGAGCACCCATAGAAAGAAGTGCCTGGTGTTTGTGGAAAACAGAAAACTGGCCTTAAGAAAAGGGAGTGTCTTGACGTGCAAGGCCTTGCTGCAGAAGAGCATACACACTAATGCTGTATTAACTGCCTGTAAACAGACTCTTTTTTTAAAAAAGTTGTTAATAAAGTATTCTAATTTGCCAGATAATTATTATGTACAAGTACCTGGTTCCAAGGATTTAAGGCTTCTTTGCAAAGCCTACTGATAAGGAGTCTCAGTTTTTCTGGGTTTTGTTCTCTAAGCAAGTGCCTTGGTAACTATTTCTGACCACAGATGAAGAACTGGGGCAAACATAGGCAAAAACATAGGCAAAAACAGTCTGAAGGCAGGCTTCAGAAGTCTTTGCCAGCATGCTGTCCTCCAGGTGTTTTGGATTTCTTCCATCAGCCCCATCTAATAGGGCAAGTGGTAAAGAGTGCTTGGTGTTGAAGGCCAAAACATCAGGAGGGCTGGGATAGGACATATAATAAACTCATGTTTATTTGTATAATGTAACAGTCCTTTCAGGCAAATGCCAAGCTTTCTCATTTTTTTTAAAAGTGGAATCCACAGTAGCCACACTAGAGTCACTCTGAAAATTTCATGCTATAGGATTCTCACCTGTGTGTCCATGAGAGAAATTTGACACCCCTAAACATTACAAGGGAGCAGAGTGCTGATAGGCTTGGCTTTTTCTGTAGAGGTCCAGACCAGGTTAGAGCAGAATCTTAAAGGATTACAAGTCTGTTAGCTGGAAGAGTCAAAAAATTTACAAGATGTAAGTTCTAGGTCTGATTTTTCAATCTAAGTTCTGATCAAAACAAGACTGTTGGGAGTGTGTGCAACTGTTTAACCAAAGGACCCTAATGTAACATATGTGTAAAGAATAGTTTATCTACTTTTGTTCTATCTGTCTACCGTTGTAAGAGCTTACTCTTCTCAGAGACAGAGGGGCTTCTTGCCAGATATCATTACTTTCTCTGAGTAAGTCTGCTTCTTCAACGTGATGTCTGATCTTCTTGTATTGTAGCTGTCCTGCCCAATGGGTAGTAATGAATGACACAGCAGTCTCTGTTCCAGTTCAGTTACACCCACCTTGTTTCATCTAAAGCTAAACGAGAATGAATGATTCTTACTCATTCCTGCAGGCATTGCAAATGGATCAAGGCTGAACTCTACCACCTTCCCACACAGGCTTCCAGTCAGATTTCTTCCTTACCTCCATCACTCAGCAAGATGCCAAGGTCACAAGTTAAAATCTAGGCAGGCACAAGAACTGTAGCTGCAGCTTTGTGGAATAAGCATTCATAGGGTAGGGAGTGTTAGGTCTGTTGTTGGTTTAACAAGCCTTCCAAGTGGCAAAGCATGGAAGAAAAAGCCCCATGATGCTGAGAACTAAAATAATAAGAGGCTTGATCTTGAGAGAGAGAGGTTGTGAAGAAAATAAAGATGTTCTATCAGACAAATAACAAGCTATCCACAAAGAAGCTCATTGAAAATGAGCATGCACAATAGCGTGTACACAAACACACTCAAATATATGCACAAACAGCAATGAGAAATGTCTGTCCCTTTCAGCTGCACCATTAAAAGCCTTTGCCTTCCATTGGGCATTAATGCTGTAGCTTACACTCTGGGGTAACCATATTTCAGGAGTGGGAAACATGGTGTTCTCCAGGTAATGCTGGACACCAGTACCCATCATGCCAGGCAGCATGGCTAATGGTGAGGGATGAGGGGTCTAAGAATATCTGAAAGGCAAAAACTTTCCCACCCTTTCAGTATTTGTTCAGGAAATCAAACTGGCACTGGACTGTGGTGCATCAGATCACGCAGTCATGTTGAAGGAGTCTTGAAAATTTAGGCCAGTCACAACCGGATGATCTAGAGTTACTGTTTCTAGGGTTGTGCAAATTTAAGAAACCATCCACCAGCTTCATTTCCTCCTCTACTCTGGACAAAGTTAAAAGATGGATCATTGCTGTCTCCTTCCAAGAGGGATGCAAATGATGATTGCCTAACTATCTGCACCCCATTGGTACCACAGTGTACTCAACTCCATGGTAACACAAGCAAGAGCCAGTCATTTGGACTGAAAGAGAGAACACGTGTCCAAACCAGTGGTCAAAATCATGTGTCCAGATGCTGACTGCATCTCCCAGCAGCCTCACCCAGCATAACCAATGATGAATGTTTAGAGTTGTGTCCAACAACTGGAGAATCACATGATTCCTATCCCTGGCCTAATCTCATTTCCAATACCTGCTACAGTAGCCTGAATCAACTGGTAAGTCAAAACTTGTGTCAGTTCCATTCCTTCAATAGATCTGCTCTAGTGGGTGGGTTAGTAACTGGATTTAATTCAAAGTAGAAACTTTAGATGATCTAGGCAACTGGGCCAAGAAAAGAGGGAAGATGCTGTATCCTCATGATCAAATTGCGGCTTCTTTGTTGATTAAAAAAAAAACCTATTTTTTCCTGTTCATGTAGTGATGGTCTAGTATTACAAAAACACATCCACAAGAAAGGCTAAGACAGCCTTCCATTCCACTCCTTTGTGTGGAGGTTCTCTTAAAACTGATTGTGAGGGGTTTCAGGGGATTCACATTTCTCCCCACTTAGGCATTTGGAAGTGGGACATAGGAGGGAGGGACACATTAGCTTGGACCACATCTTTCCTTCCACAGCTGCAGGGAGCGTCTGAGGACTGGCAGCAGCTTCAGTCCAGCTGACTGTTCCACTTCTAAGGAGGGAGCTGGGACTTCATGGCACTGTCTTCTGGTTTGGTTTGGTTCTTCTTGTTGTGAGGAGAACTGTGTGTTCTTCTCTATGTTAATTTGCTACCTGTTTCTGTGTGGCATACATGGTCACAGGCCCTGTTCACTGTACTGTGGTGGTGTTTCTAGGGCTTTTTAAGATGTCTCTTTGATACTGGTTTCAATACTGGGCATTTCCCCACCCTTTCTGTTTTGAGCACATGTTGAACGTTGTGGCCATTCTGCTGGCACAGCACCACTGTCCCCTTCTAATAATATGAGTATAAGGTCACTCTGTTAAAAGTATTAGAACCAATTTCCTTTGGTGGCTTGAGAGCTTTTTAGCCTGTGGGAGAGCAGAGGAAATAGCTTGGAAAAGCTAATATTTTGGATTGCATGCTACAGCTTCCAGAAATCTCCAGCTATGATTGGAATTGTGGTCCTCAAAAGTATCTCTTCCAAGTTATGGGAGTGAAAATAAAGCACCTGCTGACCGCAAGGCTGGACTTCTGGATCAACTGGACCATAACTAGTTATACACAGTTGCTTGGTGCACCACAGTCCTGCAAATTACATTGCCATTTCATTTATCTGTTCTTGTGTGTGGGTATGTGTGTGCACACATGTGTAAATTTATATCAAAGTCTTACAAGTTTCCCCACTGTCCCTCTGAAATAAATGTATAATTTTATAGAAGTGAATGTCGTGGTTTCAATGCTGGACTAGGACTTGGGAGAGCAGGGTTCAGATCCCTGCTCAACTGCACAAACCCCCTGGGTGACCTTGGCCAAGACATACTTTCTCAGCTTCACAGGAAGTCAATGGCAAACATCTTTTCAAGAACTCATGCCAAGAAAACCCTACAGGAGGGTTGCCATAAATTGGAATCAATTTGAAGGCACATAGTAGCAATTGTTTTATAACAAGCAAATTGTCTTCAGCTGAAGGTCAGTCACCTTTCCAGATCAGATAGAGAAAATAATTTTGTGGCTTGAATCTCTTACCTTATCATTTCCAAAGCAAAAAAGCAGATTGGTTACAGCATCTGTTGACCACCAGATGGTAGCCAAGTCCAAGCTAGCTTTCTTCCAAGTTTTTAAGTTCAAGTCTTGCTTGAAGAGCTTTCAGTGGAGAAGAACGAACAAATACATCAGAAAAAAATGACATTTTACTCTGTAAAATGAGGCCTGCCTGTTAAATTTATCTTTCTTCCACCCCCACTCAAGAGTGAACAATCATTCTTCACATAGGAGGCAAGAGAATGGCATAAGCTTATAAGTCTTTTATAAATATCAAATAATTTTTTAAAATATACTCATTCTTGGCCTGCAGTGAAACATTCCCACTCTCCATGTTCTTGGGATACTTTTTCCAAGAGGGAGGTAAAATACATTCACAAACTACACAACAGCCATCCCAACTGTAGATCGTTACTTTGGAGCCCTTGTGAGCAATGAAGTAGAAGACACAACATCACTCTGTGGTGTCACTTTTATTTTTGTTGTTCTTGGGGTGGGGGGCTTCATGATTCAATATGCACTGGACCAGAAGACAGGCATCTTCTATAGAACTGGTTTGTTCTATGGACCTACCACAGGCCAAAGGAGTGGTTGTAAGACATGTTGTCCCAAACCATAAAGGAGGAATACAGGCTGGGAGAGCAGACTGGATGGTTGGAAACCTATACTTAAATGAAACAGCCTCCCTGAATTGACACCTTCCAGATGTTTTGGATTGCAACTCCCATAATGCCAGGCCATCGGCCATCTAACTAGGGCTTATGGAAACAGAAATCTAAAACATCTGGATGGCACCAAGTTGGAGAAACCTGAAAGGGATAAATGCATGTGCCTTTAGATAGTGGAAGGAAGGAAGGAAGGAAGGAAGGAAGGAAGGAAGGAAGGAAGGAAGGAAGGAAGGACACTTGATGTCACAAGGCTTCTTTATTTTTTTCAAGTAATTTGGGGAGGGGAATAAATGAAGAGAGCATTTTAAAATCACATGCAAAGGCATTTTAAAGGAATAAATGAACATGCTTTCAAATACAGAAAGATAATTAATCAACTAGTTTTCTCCTCCCAGCAAGCTTAGGATTTGTTCTGGGTGAAAGGTGACACCAACGTTTCCTATGAGCTCAAAATGCAAAAGTAGCATGCACTCAGTTAAAAGTTAATATTTTTTGGAGGGACAAGATTTTTTATTGGCCTGGTAGATATTACTATAATATTGATTGTGCATTTAATAGTAAATGTAATATTAATTTTTTAAAACAAAATTTGCTTCCCCTTCCCCACCACTTTCAAAATGTAAGCTAGGGCCAATTAGAATTAAAAGGGCACATTCAGGGGAAAGTGGACATTTCCTGAGGGCAGGTAGGGAATTCCTCCTACACCTTATGTGTTAAAAATGTCTTGTGATGACATGATTTTTGATTACAGTCTATGTCTGGAGATAGCCATTGGCTTTGAAGAAAACTAAAGTGGACATGACAGATGGCTATTATCAGCCATGGTGTGTGCTACAATTCATTTATCTCTGGCCACAGTCTCCTCTTGTTAAGTGGGTTTATTGCTGGTTTTGGAAGCTCTGTTCCACTTGGCCAGAGAAAAACTGCAGAATGAAAGGAACTGGTGGGTATACCACCAGGGGCATTTTTGGCATTTTCATGCCACCTTCATCTCCCTTAGAAATTATTCTAGTTTTCAGTCCATGACACAGGCCATTTCCACACCTCACCTCATTGCTGGGATGATCTGAGGACATCCTCACTTTGCCAGTGTTTCTCCATTGGAAAAACCCTATCCTGGGGTCCAAAATTTGATATTAAAAATGATTCAATGTGCCTGAGAGCTCACCCGGATGGGCATGTTGGCAGCAATGGTCAAAGATCGAAAACCAGGTCAGGCCAGTAAAATTGCCAGTCAGGTAGCCCCAGGAGACTTCAGGTGTGTAAACTCACAATAAACAAAGGGTCCTCAGCCTCTGAGAAGCTGACTTGAGGGGATTAGCGTGTCTGCCCCAAGTTGAGCAAATATGCCATCAGGCGAGGACCAGAAGTCACACCACAAAACACAGCCGAAGATCCTGAGACTTTGGCAACACCTTGCAATCCCATCACACTTTTTTTTAAGCAAAACAAAAGTGATGCCACATCATGTCCTCTCAACATGTAAGCACTAGGAGCAAAGGCAGCAAGCTCCCAGCTCCTAGGAAAGACCTTAAGAGATTTTAGCTTGGGAGATATAAGGCAGTGAGGTAGACTCGAGTCAATTAACTCAAACTCAAGTTGGACTCAAGTTATTTCAGAGAATCAACTTGGACTCCACTCAACGATAAATGAAACGACTTGCGTATTTTTAGTGATTGACTTGCTGCCCTTGGTTCAGTAATATAAACCATTCATCCAGAAACTGTATGATTTTGAACAATGCTTATATCTCTTTTTGCTTTTTGGTCATGTGACAATCTGTCTCAAGCCCGAAGCATCAGCACATTTCTTGGAAGGGAACAGCAAATGTGTTAGGCAATGGGTTTGAAATGGAGTTGAGCTCTGCTCAGCAGCCTGTCCCCACTATATATTGAAGGAGCATTCTAAAAGTTTACCTAATAGCAGAAGACAAAACATGCCTCCAGAACGCAGGGCATGTTTATTAGAGGGGAGCAGCAAATGTGTTAGGTAACAGGCTTGAGGAGGAAGGATCCTTCCTTCTAAAGCTTTTAAAGCTTCATTAGTGGGAAATAAAAAGGATCCTATTTCCCACTTCCAAAAGTCTCCAGCTTTGGAAATAAGGAGTACGAAGGATCCTATTCTCCACTTCAGAAGCTGCAGACTCTTTTATGCCCATTGACACAAAAGCCTCCATCTTGAGGAATGGGGAATAATGTGGATCCTATTCCCCACTTCCGAAGCTGCAGACCCTTGCAAGCCCATTGACCCCCTTCATACATCCACCACCACCTCTTTTCTTGTTTTCTGTTAAAGTTGGCTCCCACACTTGAGACTTGACTTGAAAGTACCCTGCAAGGACTTGAGACTTGGGGTAAAAGACTTAAATACATCACTGGTATATGGTATATTTTAGATAAAAGGGAACCTGAGCTATTGGTGTATGCGCTCATGTGTAAAAACAATTGGAAAGAGGGCATTGATGCAAATTTACCAAGAACCAATGTTAAAATGGTTGTGTGCTTTAGATATTTATTCGGGTCCTACTATGCATCTTTTCAGTGTGCATCAAAATATATCCCCTGAGTGAGGATATTTATCTCATCCCATCCCCTTTCCTGTCCAAGGCTGGGCCCTTTGGGAGGACAGAAAGCCATAGCTGTTCTCAGGATCACCCAGATCTATGAGATTGGCCCTCCATCTCCTGAAGGATCTATGAACATGTGGAGCTCTGGTGAGCAATGTAGTGGAGCCTCAGGGGACATGCAGGTCTGTATGGTCTGCGTTGGGTTGTTTTGTGAGGGTCACAGGAAAATTGGCCCATTTGCCTCCTCACCAATCAATTTGACCCTGCAACTCATCATTCTGCAGTTATGCAGGGAGAAGAAGCCCACCTTTCTCTTATTTTGTCCTTTCAGGAGGTCCACACACCCACTATAATGAAATTCCCTCTAATATCTTTTTGCCACTATGAAGATGCTTTCTCTTTTGCACGGACACATCAGCTCTCTCATATGCTTGTTGCAGGCTGTGCCCCTACCCAGAGTGCAATGCACAGGAAGATGAGTTGTATTAATTTGGGAAAGAGCCAGTCAGAAAGTTGCTGTAAATGACATGCACGCGGATCAACTCCTCCCACCCCAACTGGGATTTCTTTTTACACTTGGCCCTCCACATTCACTGAGGTTAGAGGTACAGGGCCCCCAGAAAAGTCAAAAACCTGCAAATCTAAAAATATGTGTGAGTATCTGTAGGAAGGGGGGTGAGGCATGGTGAGGAGAATGGGCATCCAGGGTCCAAACCAGGGCCATTTCCGCACTAGCCTGTTATAGTGCAATGATTCCACTTTCAACATCCTCTGGAATCCCGAAACTGCAAACCCAGGATTCCAGAGGATGTTGAAAGTGCAATCATCGCGATATAACAGGCTAGTGTGGAAATGGCCCAGCTGAGGGAAAATAGAGGGAAAAGGGATAGGTGGGCATAGTGGCCTTATCCTTCCTCCTCTGGCCCATCTCCTTCCTTGGGTGTGTGTGTGGAGGGGCACTGGGAGAGGGTTTGTGATGCTGAGAAATTGGGCTATTGGCTGGCCAGGCAGTGGCTGGTGAAGGACAAGGACCAGAGGCAGTTTTTTTTTTCATTTTTTCATTTATATTTTTATAGTAATATACACTTATTTATTAGAGTTGTTATTCTAATGCGGAGCTTTCCAAATGGTGTGTCGTGACATGTTAGTGTGTCTCCTGAAGGGTGTAGGTGTGTCACCTCCCTGGACTGAGAACAAGCCCTCCACCTGAGCCTTGGAAATGTATGATATATGTTATAAATAAATCATATATTTTTAAAAATATGAATGAAAGGTTTTCATGAGATATGTTGTATCCCTGTACATTTTGTTATTACAATTTATGTATGTGCCCAGATCTCTTATAAGGGGTTAGTTTAACCTCTGGTTTGCTAGTAAAACTGAATTACTGTGTCACAAAATGATGCATGTCTAAAAAGTGTGTCACCAACATGAAAAGTTTGGAAAGCTCTGTTCTAATGAAATGAAATACAAGTATATACCAAATCCATCATTAAATATGCAAAGAAATAAAGAAACAATAATACATTTTTAACTATAGAAAAGCAGTTCCATGTATCTTCTTTCCTTCCTCCCCTCCCCGCCAGGATATAGTACACTTTACCTATTTGCTAAGCATGCTTCAAATTTCCTCTGTCTATTCCTGATATTTCATAACAATCCAATTTATGTTAAGAGATTTTTAATACCCTGTATGCTATTTACTGTTTCTTTCATTCACTAAGTTTTAGCTTATTACCTCATTACTTTTTCAAATCTGATCTTTCTCATCTTGTTTTTCTAGGGCTGCGTGGTCTGATGGGGAGCCTCCGGGCGGGAAGGTCTCCTCAGAAAGGAAGCACCTGAGGTGTGTGTGTGTGTGTAGAAATTCACAAATAATCAATTCCTTGAAAGTTAAAACCGCAAATGTGGAGGGCTGACTATATTAGAAAAATTGGAAGCATCTCTTGCTTTTTGTGTTCTAGTTTTGTCTTATGTGCTGCTATTGCAAAGGATGAATCTATTTAGCAGCAGCTTTTGATAGTTTGGTTGTTGGATAATGGGAGTGTCCAGACTTTGGATGTTCCTAGTGTGGTAAGCATCCCAAGGAAAAGCACCTGCTTATAAAGGCTTTTGTTTTCCTGGCTGGAGGTGTAATTTAATATTGGGATTCTCATGCACTTTGGTGACTGAAGAATACAGTGTATAAATGCTTTAAACAGAAAAATACAGACATTTTGCAAGTACCATTTTTTTTATGCTCTCAGGGTTAGGGTGTTATAATTTTATGGCCTTCACTAGAGTAGGGTACAATTTATGGCTTTCTCTTCTCCCCTCTAACAAAGAACCTTCTTTAGTTTTATCATTCTAGTCCTAGATACACTTAATTGAAGTCCAGCAGAGTACAGTAGACATAATAGGTACATGGTCTTTATGCTTTCAGGAAACAATAATTTGCTTTGGTTTTTGATAATATGACTTTATTAGTTTTGTTCTGCATCTTGTATTGTTGGGTCTCTTTCTATGTTATGAACTAACATGGGCTATATTTTAAGTAAAGCAGTTTAGAAATGTTTGAATAAATATGGGTAAAACTTCTGAAGTAACAGGTAGTATGTTAGGTAAACAACCCTCTGATGGCATAAAGATTAACAATGGATGGAACGGTATCTTTGTCTAAATTTGTGCAGTTGCATTTATTTCAACTTAATTGGTTATGCCAAATGAACCATCAAAATATCTAAAGATAATCAAGTAGCTAGAAGAAAAGAAGATTTGTACTGAAAAAGACAAACACCATATAGATAGAGCAGTGATGGGGAATGTGTGACCTTTCAAAGTAGTGCTCCTCAGGCAACCAGATGCAGGGAACCAGCAATTTCCCCCCAGCATATCAAGGACTAGTACCTTATCTGTGCCTATTGAATACAGTTGTCCCTTTCCTGCAATCTTTCTGTGGACGAGCAATCAACCAGGGACCACCACTTGGAGTAGCATTGCTCCACAACAGGGATGGGAACTGAGTGATCCTCCAAATGTTGTTAACTGCAACTGCCAGCATTCCTCAGAAATTTCTGTGCTAACTGTAAGGCTGCTGGGAATTGCAGTTCATCCACATTTGGAAGGCCACACAATTCTCACTCCTGCTGTAGATGCTGTTGGAGTGCAGCACCCATTACCATTGGTTATGTTGGGTAGGGCTGATGGTACTGCAGTCCAAAAACAACAGAAGGGCCCCGTTTTCCCCACTGTAAATGACTTAAAATGTAACTGACTCAAGTTTTTCTACTCAGGTTTCTTATGAATTATGCCTACACAGCTAGCAATGTTGGTCTTTCTTAGTGAAATGTTACAGTTAGACTAAGTTGAAATATTTGGAAATTTAGTTGCAGGCTGGAACCAGGACTGGTCCAAGGAATTTGCAACTGGCTGATAAGAGCACGGTAGGATATAAGAGATTCTCTCCAAAACTGTATTAGTTGGATAAATACGCAGGCAATACAATCTTTAAAGTATTTTCTCAAAGGTAATGACTTCTGATCTAGGTGGAACTTGTTTTGTAAACATTCATAAGATTGCAATCATACATCATGTAAATGAATGATGATTTGAGTAATACAACTGAGCTGTTCTGTGTTTTATTTTGTGTTTTTTGTCTGGTTGATAGCTCGGTTTCTTTTCTGTTAGAGTAAGGTTTGTACATTTAAGAGAGAAGAGATTTAATTCACTTGGCCTGCTTGCTCATATACAGTACTTAAGAAGAGATTAGTATTTCTGCTTTAGCCAGAATTGTTACATTTTAATCAGCTCATAGTGAATTAATGTGTGCTCTCACTGTGATGATGCTACTTTTAAAAGTGCTGTATAACTGTGCCTTGCAGCCGTTTCTCCTTCTCTTATTCTTTTAATTGCTGTAACTTTGATAGTTTTTTTAAGTTTAAGTTTAAAATGAAGAAAATGAAAGATGAAGTCTGCTTCGTTCTTGCTTGAGGTTTGGATGAATGGAAAGAATAATGTCTGGATGAATGGAAAGAATAATGTCTGGATGTATTCCATTTATTACCATTTTTGTTTTAAACAGTGAAAGATAAATGGCAAGAATACAAGATTTGAGTGCTCAGTGACAGTTGAAATGCGGATCTTGTTATAGGGGATAATTCATGTTGTAAAGAAAAATAATCTGCAGACGTTCTCTTAAGTACTACTGAGAAATAACATGTGGAAAATAAATATTGAAAGTAGACTGGGAATTCAGTAATTCAATGACTTTGTATGTATCCTGTAAAAAACAGTTACCAGTGTTAATTAATACAACATTACACCCCGTTGCTGTGCTGCACTTATTTCGCCTTTTCATTCTCACTTTACCTATATAACTTTTTATGGTGCAGTCTCAGTGTCTGCTCAGATATAAGCCCTCTTGAGTTCAATAGGACTTACTTCCAAGTAAGGGAACCAGTGGCTTGGCTGTGGCCCTAGAGACCAGAGTCTGATTCCCTGTTCGACCATGGAAACTCACTGGGTGACCTTGGTCATGTCATACATTCTCTGTCCCATAAAACCCTATTATAGGGTCAGTCACTTTAGGCTCACCATAGGTCAGAAACAACTTGAAGGCACATAACAACAACAACAACAATAATAGTTTGTGTGTACATTGGAATCTTAAAATACTATGAAGTTGATTTGAATTCTTTGTTCTGACAATTATTCAGTGCAACTTAGAATAGTGCTTTCATCCTTTGTGGTAGCTATTTAATAGTCTTCTGTTTGCAAGCACAGGAAGACTGAGCTAACAGAAAAAGAGAAGCATTTTACCTTTTGAAGTGATTGTTAATATTACCAATGTACTCTTCAGACAAGGGAAGTTGGAGTTCATGCAGCTTATCCAATTTAAGAGATAAGGTTGTATGTTCTTTGACCTTGGCAATTGCCATTGAACGGAGAAGGTAACAAATTTTATTAGACTGGTATAAACTGTTGGCCATTGTAAGCATGCACAGTATATACCAAGTTAATCTGTCATAAAAGTCTTATTGTGTGCAAGTTATTAGGTTGACAAGTCATGGGAAGGTGTTCTGGATTAGCAGTGGTAAAACTCTTTTAATGCAGAAGGCCTTGGGTTCAATCCTTGATGTTTCCAGGATTCAGTTCCTTTCATTCCTGGCTTTAAAAACAAAATGAAACTCAACCAAGCAGAGAGGGCTACCACTAGAGCAGAGGGTGTTGCCCCCAGGGAGATCAGTGGTTTGATAAGATCAAATAGCTTTATATGATCAAAATCTTTTCAAATGAGCTGGCAGTTGCTTTGAATCAAACATTGTTCATATGTAATTCCACTACCACTACCTGTGAGTATTTTTTGGGGAACTGGTAATAGGGTTTAAATAACGTGACACTTCTGATATTCTGAGGAGGAGCACCAAAAATCATAAAACTGGTGATGCCTGAGTCTTTGTAGACTGACAAATGCAACTGAAGTCTCACTGTGTTTATTGGAACTTATTCCCAGATGAGAATGCCTTGCAGAATTGCAGGTTCAGCCTTTGAACACTGCAGGAAGGAATGGGATGGGGTAGAAAGGGATGGGGTGGGGGAATCCTACTTTTTCCAGTAGAGAAATCATTATGTCCTACAGTAAGGTGTATAGGGGAATCAAACTCTCTGGGCAGGACTAGAGTATATTTTCTTATCCAGTGCATTAGTTCAATATGGAACCTCCACATACTGAGGCAATGTACCTTGAAGTATTAGATATGTTGAAGAGCAGTGATGGAGGATGGCCATCATGTTTTTGGGGTTTTGGAGCAACATCTGGCTGACAGCAGTTGGAATAAAACTGAATCAGCTAGACCTGTACTGTGATCCAGAAACATATTTTCTGGCTCATCCAGTGACTCTAAGGGACAGGCCCTTATGCTGGATCCCAGGAATGTCTCAGTCCTGCTGACCTTTTGGAAGTATTACTGCACAAGGGATTGTGCTGCTGTGGAATTTGACATGGCTGCCATCACTGTGGCATTGATCTCTTGGGACTGTCACAAGGTGGGAACAAGAGGGATAGTGGTAACAAACAGGCACCCTTAGAAACTGCAAAAAAAGAGCATTCATGTTGGCATGCACTGAGTGAAGTCCTGCGGAACTAACCCATGAAGCCACATGCAACCTTATCAACAGTGCTTGAATGCTGGACATCCCTTTTGGTTTTGCATTCCTCCATCAGCAGCAAAACTAAGAGGTTTGCCAGGGCCCACAGGCTTTCGTAAGCCAGATGATATTCTAGACTGTACAGCAGAAACCCAGATGAAGACCTAATAGGGAAAATGAACAGATTGATACAGACTACACTGCCAGTGTTCAGTTAGTAGTATGGCTGAGCTTCCTTGTGAATTTTAGAGTTCTTGTAGAACATGGTTGTAAGAACCAGTCTGCTGTAGTGCCTGAGTGTTGGTTCTTATGCTCACTCCAGGGTTCATATCCTCACTCACACATGGAAACCCACTGGGTGGCCTTAGGGAAGTCATGCTCTCTTAGCCACGTAGAGACCACTAGTAAGTATCCTTTGATTTGAATAAATCTTGCTAAAAAAAGGAAATCCTGTGGTAGGGTTGCCATTAGTCAAAAACAACTTGAAGGCATACAGTAACAACAACAGAACATTGTTAGGTTGCTGACTCTTAATTTAATTTTAACTCTATTGCATTGGAGCCAGTCTGGGGAAAGAGTAAAAGAGATGAGGTCTGGTATTTCTTCTCTTCCTCCCTCACCATTTAAAAAAAATCAGTGAAAGGGAAAAACCACTGGTGTTGACTTACTTGATTGTAGCAACTGGAACAAAAGTGATGAGGGACTGTGAGAAAGTATAGACAGGGCAGTTTTCACTTCTGCCGTACTCATTTGGCTGGTATTCCTAACCACTGAAACTCCTGCAAAATATCTAGTTTACTTTCATGAGTAAGTGATAGTTCATGGGTCATAAGACAACCCTTTTGCTCATGGAAGGATTACTAACTGCCAGGTATTCCCAAAGTTCAGCATGTATCTGCATATACACTACCACATGTGTGCATAAGAATGTTCTTTGTGGTACACATATGCTCACATACATGCGATGCCTCAGAGACATGCACTCTGTTGGTTTTGCAGTCCTTTGCCACCTGTCCTCTTTGTACTTCTAAGATTAGCTGCTCTGCATGCAAATGTTTTTTTAAAGCCTGTGTCTCGCTTCTCTACCTTCTTATTACAACTTGTCATGATACTTGCCTCCCTTCCTCCTCTCCACCCCACCCCGCAACATATGTTTTGCGTAATGCAAATTCCAGCCATGAGATGGTGAAGAAGGGAGGGGATATGCAAGGGGCTGAGGTCAAAACCAGAGGGAATTCTCTGTTCAGCTTCCCTTCTCTCTCCACTTTCCTGCCATCTCTGTATTGATGCGTTTTGCTGAATTATGGCTCCCAACAGGCCACCACACAGTTCCCTGGCCCTTGCCTCCTTCTCATAGCTGCTTCCCCAGTCTGATCAGCCAGGATGTTTAAATCCCTAGCTTCCCACCTCAGATGGGCTGGGGAGCTCATTACGGCAAAAGCGTCTCTCATCAGCTGTCAGTACAGTGACAGAGGCCAGCGCGCAGCACCAAGAAGCCATTGGTTGCATTAGATTTGGAGTGTTGCAGGGAGGGGTGGGCTTCACATAGATGGGTCCAGGAAAATGGCAGCAATTGTTGGGCACATGGGTTCTTTTGCACATGGCTGTTTCCACATGGGGAAATAATATCAACAACAGGCATGCTTCTCTGCAGCACTGATAAGCTGCATGTGTGTGCATGGCATATTGACATATTACATAGACAAAGATTACTAGGCTAGTATTCCAGCTTGTGGGCTATATCATAGCAGCTGTGCATCATTGTGATGTACACTGTTCAAAACCTAAGAGAAATGGATCTGTTGAGCTTGGATGTTCTGGTGCATATGGCAAATGTGTGGATTCAAATATATGAGCTTACATACACCAGTAGGATGTCCCTCTGTGAGATCTTTGTATTCCTTGCTGCAGTTTAGTTTGAGTGGTGTGTGTAAGGGGATACGTGTCGTCAGGTGGATCACGCACACAGAGCCATTTTTATGCTTTGCCTTTCCTAGCATTGATCAACCCCAAGAAAAGGTTGCAAGAGTAGTGTGCAAAAGAAGTGTCTTTATAGGTGACAGTGAAAATCCCAGAAGGAAATCAGGGGAGGTACTCTCTACTATTAGAAGAGTTGTCATCCCAGCGTCCCTGGGGTGTTTATTAATATGAGATAAGACTATGTGATGAAGCAGGAGGGAATTCAGAAACAAAGTGTCTGGGCTTCTCTACGCCTTGATTCTCCATATTTTGGGATGTTGATATATACATGCAATTCACTGAGTCACTTTGATGTGGTTAAATCTGGGACTTGGGAGATCCAGTCAGGCTTGTTCCTACTGAACCATGAAGCCCACTGGATTACTTTAGGCCTGTCACTCTCTCTAAGCTTGATGTTATCTCACAGGGTTGTTGTGAGGATAGATTTGGAAGAGGAGAGCTGTATGTATATGCTCCAGTTTTGAAACTGGAGTTAAGGTAGGATATAAACGTACGAAGTAAATAATAATTTTGGATGAGGATTTGAATTTACCTATTGTTGTTGTGTGCCTCCAGGTCATTTCCAGCTTGCAGTGATCCTCAGGTGAACCTGTCGTAAGGTTTTCTGGAAGCTGAGAATGTGTGATGTGCCCAAGGTCACCCAGTGAGTTTCCGTGGCTGAATGGGGAATCAAACCCTAGTGTCCAGGGTGGTAGTCTAGAACTCAAAACCCTGAACCATGCTGGCTTTCTGAACTTACCTATTTGGGCTATATTTCATAGGAAAGCAATGGCGAGCCACTTCTGCGTATTTCCTGCCTAAGACAACTCTATGAAATTTATGAGGTTGCCATAAGCTGAGGGGCAACTTATAGGCTCAAACTGTACCTTTACTTTTTAAGGGACTACATCACATATTTGGTGAAGTGGTACCCCTACAGTGCAGTATATTACATTAGTTTTTAAGGAGACCATCTGGTTGCCCTTCTGGAATTTGATGCTGACTGTTGTTTGTTCTTTCCTTCTCTTTTAGTTGCCACTCCAAATACACAAAATGAGGCCTGTTCCGTATTTGCAGCAGAATGAGATGACAGGATGGAATATACCATCTTGTACTGTCAGTGAGGGGATTAGAGTTTGGACTTCTCCTCTACATTAAGAGAAAGACAAACAACTGCCTGCAGAGAAAGTTTAGGATGTCCCCTTTATACACAAGGGTTGTTTTTTTGGAGTCCCTCTCCTTTTGCATTTAACACAAGAGAACACTAAAAATGGTGCCCCTATCTGCAGTTTGGAGTATAGGAAGTGAGAGAGAGGCTGTAACATGTGAATTGTGTTGTGGAATGGATAATAATAAGAAACACAACGTACCTTTAAAAGGCAAAGAATCAAGGATACTTCTTTTATGTTGCTATTCTTACAAAACACAGCCCCAAACTCGATTTGAAAAAGACAATCAACAGAGACAATCAAAAAGCTAAATTCTCCAGCTGATACAAAATGCTATGCCTGCCCCCTGACCCTAATCTTGGGCCATTTCCGCACTAGCCTGTTATAGTGCTATGATTCCACTTGCAACATCCTATGGAATCCTGGGGTTTGCAGTTTCGGCCCCTCCCGAAACTGCAAACCCCAGGATTCCATAGGATGTTGCAAGTGGAATCATAGCGCTATAACAGGCTAGTGCGGAAATGGCCTTGGTTGTGCCAGGGTCTGCCAAAGGACTCTGTGGCAGTGTAAATAGACTGAGGGAAGAGGTCTCTTACAAAGAATTACTCTTGAGCATGTAGACATACGTATCCAGAAAGTGTGTGTGCTTCATCTGCTCCTGTGGCTGTGGTGTCTATATACATTCAAGTGTTTCTGGGATTGTATGTATGGTGCACACGCATGCAGATGAGTTTGTTACTGCTTTGTAAATACCAACATTTGCATTCACAGAATGCAGCGTTCATTGAACTGACACCATCAAAAGACAAGATGTGAGTCAAAAACCAGAGTATCTTTATTAACCGATAAAACACATATTCTCTTAATTTAAAGACACAGAGTTGAGTGGTCCCAGCAGCGTTCATGTTTCTGGCAGCAAAGCCATCCTGATGCTGAGTTTACAGCCATGGCCTGGGGCCTCTCTGGCAGATTTCCATCTATAGTGTGTACTAGGCACTGTCCAGATCCTCAACGGATTTCAAAATTGCTAATGAAAGGAAGTCATGCATTGCGGGGTGGGGGTGGGGGGTGGGGAGGAGAACTGTGCAAAATAGCAAGGCTGCAGTGTGGTCTTCCATATAGCAGCCACCAGCAGCAGAGGGATTCTTTCTCTATCCCTGAAAGGATGAGGAATGGAAGAGGCATATGGAAGCATTATGAGGTTGGAATAGTCAAGGAGAAGATATCGAGGGTGTAAATATAAATGTGCAGGGAAAAAAATTATGTGCAGCACGTTTGTGCACTAGCACCTCTGCACTCACATGTTTAAACGAGTGTATTTTTGGATTTAGGTGCTATAAAAATTAATTGTGCAGCTATACAAAAATATGTACGGCATGTGTTTGATCAGGTGAATGTTTTCATGTGCAATTTATTTCATATATGATCTCCATTTTGTAGCGTTTCCTCTGATTTCTTGGCACACTTTCAACCCAGACCCTCAAGTTCGAATCACAGAAATGTGAACTTCTAAATACATGGCATGCTGCTGTGTTTTTGAGCACCATCCCATACAGACACAGTTTCATATGCTTACTGGGCTGGAAGTATCCCAGAGGGCCACAGAGAACTTTTAAAAAATCTTTATTTGTTGGCATTTGGGAATGTGAAATGGAAATCATGAATCCAGCTTTCCATAAGGCTGATTCTGATCTGGCTTTCGCTGTGCAGACTTTAATTTCCTCTGTCTCCCTCTTCAGCCCTGGTCCTAGTACAGATGCATGTCTACTGGCACACATGCGCTGCAATGCTCTGGGTACCATATACCTTGCATGAATTGCAACTTAGCAGCAACAGCAGCTTAAGATGACAGTTCTGATGTATGCAAACACTTGCAACTATATGCACACGTGACATACCTAGTGAAAATGCAGATGTTCACATCTCAAGGGAGGAGCATAGTTACAAGTGCAAATAGACACACCATTGGAAAAGCTGCTAAGAGATTTAGGTAAGTCCAAAGAAGTGTAGAATGAGACAGAGATGGAGGTTGTTGCCAGGCTAACTTAAAGGGAGTACAGCATTGTCTCCTGCCTTCCCGGTATGCTTCCAATGGGTGAACCTGCTATAAGGGAAAGGCAAAGCTTTGGGTGTGATTGAGTGTGCAGGTGAGCAGCCAGGGAGGCACATGGATGTATACGTATATTGGGTATGCTTGAAAAAGACATTGTGGCATTAATTTTTAAAAGATATTGTCTGGCTTGGAGTAATGCTGACCCAATGAGTTTTGCTACCTGAAAAAACACCTGAATGGTGCCTTCTCTTTTCTAGATCCAACATTTAATTGATTCAGACACCCATTCATGACCTTCTCCCGTGGTGCTGCCTGAAGGAAGTTGCTTAGTTCTGCTGCATGGCACGACTGCCCCCTTGCAGGAATGCATGGCTGGGATGTTGTTTGAGATGGCATCTGAAGTTGTATGTATTCAGGTGTTGGTGATGTTCTAACGACATAAATGAAGCATGATTCTGAGGTTTGGGGAGTGGGGAAGTTAGGCATTGTAATGGGCTTGGGGACAAAGTGATGGTAATGGAGTGTGTATGCTGTTTTCCTGACACGTGTTACATACTCAGAATCAGATTACGATGGTGTATGTTTTGGTGCTGGCTGTTTTGTCCTGGGGAAGAGACAATTCATACAGCGCATACCGTGAGAGATGAATTGGGAATGTATATTCCACTGGTAGTGTTGCTTTATGCATGTTGGGGTAGCTGTGATGGCCTTCCAGAATACACCAGATTCTGTCATTTGTCAAATGCCTAATAGCCTCTATTGATTTCGGGGTGGCAGCAGTGATGGCACAGAAGCTCTCTGGGACATACTGTTGTCTGATTTAGTATGTTCGCTCTTTCTGCGGTAGAGGGACCACCACTTGCTGTATGAGGATCTACAGCACAGACCAGTGTAATCAGTGCTTGTTGTCTCAGTGCACGAGATGAGTGCAATGAAATATTTACATACACAGGTGCAAAGGCCTCTGGCACTTGTCCCATTTTAGGCTACATATGTATATTATTTATGGGTACACCTTCATGCGGGTAGACAAAGGGACATCAAGTGGGCGGCTGCCCTGCTAACCTGTGGAGAAATTTACAGTAGTAGTAGAGAAACAGTCTTTCAGTCTCCAGTTGGCACATGAAGAATTGTTCTGTCAACTGCTTGATAGAGAGGGAGGGTGGGGAGCCTGGGCTAGAAATTAATGAAGAGGCTGACTTTCTCTCGCATTGCTTAAATGCAGTAGGCTCAAACTGTGAAAACCTCAGTATGAAGGAGCAGAGTTGTAATTCCATATCCTTCCAACTGCTGATGTGGAACCTACCACCAGAATTTAGTCTGTTATCCTCTGACATGATTGTAATTATGTTGTGGGAAGGGGACACACATTTCTGCACAGGATGGAAGTGGGGAAATAACTGTCTCTCCTGTGGTCCTGCTTTCCCACTTCCCAGTGTGAAAGACCCTGACTTTCTCTATTGAATAAAAAGGCCAGTGGCTCTTTGCGCGAGATAAATTTATCGTCTGGGTAGTGACTGACTCCCACCTTCACAACTGACCATCTGGTGTATGGAAGAAATTCTGTGTGTGTGTGCGTGTGCGAGAGAGAGAGAGAGAGAGAGAGAGAGAGAGATATCTTGAGCTAGTACATTGAAGAGAGAGATGCATGCACAAGTTCAAGAAAAACCAAACCAAAACTCCAGCCGACTCAGCCACAAAGCTCATTGGGGGACCTTGGGCTGGTCACTGTTTCTCACTGTCACAAAATACCTCACAATGTTGTTGTGAGGATAAAATGAGGCTGGAGGGAATGATCACATAAGCCATTCTGAACTTGCTGGAAGATACTACATGAAATGTAACAAACAAAATATTTCTGTGAATGTTGATGGTGCAGGGGCGGGGGACGACATTGGAGTTGTCCCTCTTCAGATCTTGGCACCTTAGAGCTACCTAGGGAAGGAGATGACATAGAAATAGAATCCCACACCCAGTTTGCAGTGAGTGTGGACCCCATACTGCATTCATTTCCCTTTCCTTCAAAGGAGGGGTACCCCAAACCTGGATTTTGCCTCTTCTTGAGGCCATTGCTTCTACTGACCAGGGTCCCACCCATGATGATATTAGATTACCCTGTGTCCACCCCCTCCCAGGTTTCCCCATGCACCACAAATCTCTTAATTGACCCACCCCCCTAGCATTGTTATTGACCCAAGAATGGGGGAGCAGCAGAATTGCCACCTCCCCAGAGTGTTTCTTTTTTTTTTTTCCCCTGTTCCAGCCTCCAAGGATTGGAACTTGCAGAAGGGACCCCCCGAGGATCCAGGGAGGTGGTAAAGCCAAGGAGAATAAAAGCTAGAGGGGGAAGGGTGTTTTGGGTAGGCAGAATGGGAGCTGGGGGGCAGAAAAATTAAGGAGCCAGATAGAAGAGGGCTCAATCTGGGTAGATGATGAACCCCGAGAAGGTGCTGTACTTGTTAGTATTGCCCCCGTGCACCTTCCCTCCATCCAGCTTGATGAAGACTTCGTCACCGACATCCAGGTGGAGGATCACGCTGTTGCTGGCGTAGTCATAGTTCTGGTCAGCATCTTGTGCAATGGCGCTGGCGCGGACCTGGGAGTGAGAAGAGGAGGTGGTGAGCAGGCAGTGGAGAAAGATTACAATAGAGAAAGAGGACACAAACCAATGGATTCAAATTACAAGAGAAGGGATTCCACCTAAACTGTTAGGAAAAACATCTTTACTGTAAGAGCTTTTTGACAGTGGAATAGGTTGCCTCATAGGGTGGTGGACTCTCTGTCTTTGGAGATCTTTAGACAGTGGTTGTAGGGACATCTTTCAGGATGCATTAGTTGTGTATTGACAATGGGTTGGCTTAGATGGCCCTTGTGGTCCCTTCCACCCCTACAATTCTGTGATTTTATTCTATGATTAAGGGGCGGATGGAAGAGAAGATTCAACAGGAGCAGCCCCCAGGCTTTTAAGAAGTTTATTAGCAGAATGTAAAGTGCCTTTTTTGGATTCCAGATCCCAGACTGTCTTTCAACAAGCATGGCTCTACATGACTCCTGTACTACACTCCTGAGAGCTTAAGAATGCTACTATTTTTGACTTCTAGGATCCCTCAGTCAGCATGGTTGCTGGCCAAACTGGCTGAAGAATGCAGGGAGTTTTAGCATAAAAAAGTAACTTTTTCCAAACTTGGAGTGAGGCTGAGGTGGAACCTGTGCAGGGCATAGAAGCTTCTGCTTCTCAACAAAAGAAATGTATATTCAGTTGCCCTGCTGGATTCTCAGATTTCACTTTGTGATGCCTATGCACTTTCAGACCTACTGTATGTGTTTTCTGCATAGAAAGAGATGAGGAAGGAAAAAGGAGACTTGTAGTACCTTCAAACTAACTAATATTTTAGCACCAGCTTTTTATACACTACAGTCTTCTTCAGAAAATATCCATAAACTATTATTTAAAGCTTAAAAGATTATCAGGAAGATGCATCTGTGTATTGTATTTTCTGATTTTTGAGGGTTGTTCTTTTCATTTCTTTTCTGTAGAATCCTAATATATTCCTAGCCTCAGCTCTGACAAGAGACCACACCTTTGGAATAATTTTCTTCCTAAACACTGTATCTGTTAGTAGTACTTTGAAGTTAGCAATAGCATGTGTATTTCTATACTGCTTATCAGCTAAGTGCTCTCTAAGCAGTTTACAATGTTTAGCTAATTGCCCCCAACAAGATGGGTACTTATGTTACCGATCTGTGGAAGGATGGAAGGCTGAGTCAACCTGGAGCCTGGCAGGCTCGACCTCATAGCCTTGTGGCTGCAGTACCAGCATTTAACCACCGCACCACCAGGGCTTAGCAGAGGTCCTTACACATGAGAGTAAGTGAGAGTGCTCACAGATTGCTTCTTGTTGTTGTTAACAACCACAAGGTCAACTTTGACTTATGGTGACCCTGCCGATGAGAGACCTTAAAGTCACCCTGTCACCAACCACTATTCTCAGGTTTTGCAGTTCCAGGGATGTGTCTTCCTTGATTGAGTCTACCCATCTGTATTGCAGTCTTCCTCTTTTCCTACTGTCTTCTACCGTACCAAGCATTATTGACTTTTCTAGTGAGTCATGTCTGCTCATGATATGGCTAAAGTACGACAGCCTCAGTTTAGTCATCTTGGCTTCTAGGGAGAGTTCAAGGCCATTTCCACATGAGGCGAGGGAATCACTCTGTGCCGTTACTCACCAGATCTTCTGGGCATGGACCAACCCTGACTGTCCCTTAAGCCCTTCCACAGGGCTCCTCCGTCTTGTCCAGGGTGAATTGAAGCAGTGCGAGGTCTTAGATCCGCACTGCTCTGGCTTCCAAAATGGCAGCTTCCGGTTGTTTGTGGGTCCCGACCAACCGCTGAAGCTCGCCACGCCTAAAACCCGCCCTCCACAGATCGCAGGCTCACATTGGTGCGAGCCTGCGAATCTGCAAAAGTGAGCAGGAATGCAATGGCGCGCTCCGAAAAATTAAGGAATGGTTTTCTACCGTTCTTTAAAAAGTGCGCTGGAGGACCAATTGGGGGCGTTTTGGAGCAGACTGAGGTGCGGATCTCAGGTAAGTAGTCCGGACCTAATCTGCTCCAAGGTGCAGACGACCTCCGTGAGAGGACGCACTGGGCTGTTTTAATTCCCTCATGCGGAAATGGCCCAAGCTTGATTTGCTCTAGGACCCATTTCTTTTCAGTAATCCAGGGTATCAATAAAACTCTTCTCAAGCACCACATATCAAATGAGTTGATTTTCGTCCTTTTTTCATGCTCCAGCTTTCACAACCATACATAGAAATTGGAAATAAGATGGCACAGACAATCCTAACTTTAGTATTCAATGTATCTTTACACTTGAGGATCTTGTCTAGTTCCTTCATAGCTGTCCTTCCAAAACCTAGTCTTCTGATTTCTTGCCTACAGCCTCCATTCTGATTAATGACTGAGCCAAGGTGTGGAAGATCTCGAACTATTTCAGTGTCTTTGTCATCTACTTTAAGGTTATGTAAATAATCTGTGGTTATTATTTTTGTTTTCTTAATGTTCAGCTGTAAATCTGCCTTTGCACATTCTGTCCTGACTTTTTTCGATAATCATTCCAAGTCTTTGCTGTTTTTTTTTAGTAGTATTGCATATCTTAAACTGTTGATGTTCACATCTTCTTCCTTCAAGTCTAATCCCATTTTATTATATGTTCAGCATACAAGTTAAACGAATAGAGTAATGCAGCTTTGCCTGACTGCCTTGCCAGTTGGAAGCCATTCCATTTCTTCATATTCATCCTAACAGTATTATCTTGTCCTGCATACATCAAGGCAATCAGATGCTATGGCGCACCCATTTCTTTAAGAGCGATCCATAGTTTCTCATGATCTATACGATCAAAGGCTTTGCTATAATCTGTGAAGCACAGGCTGATTTTTTTTGGAAGTTCTTTGGTGTGCTCCATTATCTACTGTATGCTTGCATGATCTATCGTGCCTCTTCCTTTCCTGAACCCAACTTAGACATCTGGCATTTCTCACTCCAAATATGGAGTGCAGCTTTCACTTAACTTTCTAAAATTGGTGGTTCATCTTCATATGGTTCTTCTGTGTATTGTTTCCATGATTTTTTTATTTCTACTTGGTCATGTAATGTAATTCTCCTGCTGGTCATAGAGTATTCTCACTCTTGGTTTAAATTTCTCCTTGAATTCTTGGTTCTTGTCAAAGAGGTCTCTCATTCTTCCTTTGTAGTTGTTGTTGTTGTCGTCGTCTTCGTCATCTTCTGTTTCTCTGCATTGATTCTTATAGTGGTTCTCCTTGTCTCTGTGCACAAGTAATTGAACAGTTGCATTCTGAGTTCTGACTCTATTTCTGTCACCATTTACTTTTCCTTCCTGTCTGTCCTTAACTGCTTGAGATAGATAATAGAAGAATGCCTTAGTGATGAACAAAGAATTTGCCTTACAAAAATCGGTCAGTTGGACTTCTGCTTCATTTCTTGATCCTAGGCCAAATTTTCTTGCAATCTTTGATTCTGCCCTGTTTCCTACTTTAGCATTCCAATTGCCTTTGATTAAAAAGAAGTTCTGTTTCGATGTGTGACCAGTTTCCTCCTGGACTCCTGCTTAGAATCTTTCAATTTCTTCTTCTTCTGCCTTTGTAGTTAGAGGATAAACTTGGGTTATGGTTACATTGATGGGTTTTCCCTGAGGTCTTATTGATGTCACTCAGTCAGACTTTGCATTGTATCCTTTGACTGCTTTTGCTATATCCGTCCTTGCTATAAGTGCCACTCCATTTCATTTTAGATTTTCATTTCCTGAGTAAAAGACTGTGAAATTATCTGATTCAGAATGTCCCATTCCTGTTCACATTAGCTCACTCATCCCAAGCACTGAAATGTTTATACATTCCATTTCTTGTTATACTATGGCCCTTTCCGCAACTCACCTTTTTGCGGAGCTGGGGTGTGGGGATTGCGTGA
This sequence comes from Ctenosaura bakeri, assembly GCA_948474755.1. Classification (NCBI taxonomy): domain Eukaryota; kingdom Metazoa; phylum Chordata; class Lepidosauria; order Squamata; family Iguanidae; genus Ctenosaura; species Ctenosaura bakeri. Next base: position 42,479 of record CAOLHI010004565.1, read on the forward strand.
GCAGTCTCTTGTGAGAGGCTCTCACATCCCCCTTGCTTCAGCTTCACAGCTGCTGCCTGCTTGTGAGCAGGTAGCGCGAGAGCCCCTCCTCTTCCATCCACAGTGCAGCCTGGGATTTTCCCAGGCTGTGCTGGGGCAGGAAGCATGAGTGCTGTGGCTCCAGAGCTCAGCACGCACGGCAAGTGCTCAGGGACCCAGAGCAATGCACAATCGTGCACCATTTTTGGCTCAAAGCCAAAAATGAAACAGTGCATGGTCGACGCCTGCCAGCCCCAGAGCGTTGCGTGATTGTGAGTGCGTCATGTGAACTGCTCCTCGCAGTCACGTGATGCTTCAGGGGCCCTTTCGCATGGCAAATGCCATGTGAAAAGGGCCTATGTCTAGCTTCCCCCCAATTTGTGCTTCTCACATTCCATATTCCTATAATATGTGTTATCCTGCTTCAGACTTTCCTTTCATTCCCGAGCACATCTACAGCTGAATGTCCTTTTGGCTTGAGTCCAGTTGCATCGTTAGCCACAGCGCTATTTGTAGTTGTCCTCTGCTCTACCTCAGTATCTCATTGAGTGCCATCCAACCTGGGAGTCTCATCTATTGGCACTATCTCTTGTTTCATTTTGGATTTTGCTGCCCACCCCTCAAAATGAAGAGACTGCATGACAGGACTTGGGATGAATATGGGTAATTTATTTTTTATGGCTGGAGGATGGAGCTGCGGTTTAAAGGGCCCGCTCTGGCCTTCCCCCCTTCCTGGCAGCTTGGTGTTCGTCCTGCTGGTTGTGCTGGTGACGTGGTCCCTCCTCAAAGGGGGCAGCAAAGTTGCCTCTCCCTCTGAGCCACTCAGATCATTGGGTGGGGGGGATGGATTCTCATCATGGGGGTTTCATAGTAAGATACATTCCAGAGGAGTTTACCGTGCTTCCTTCTATGCAGTACTAACAGGCGTTAGCTGTGGTGTCACTACTATTGTCTCTGAGGAGTCCTCTGCCCATATCACCCCCACTACTGCTGCTGCTGCCCAGTAACTGTTTGGCACATTTAGTTGGGCTCCTCAGTAAAAGCCTGCCTGACATGGGAGACCCTGCCAGCAGCACTGCTGCCATCAGTATGGCCTCTTTGCCTCACAGGAGCACTCAGTCCCACCACCATGGAAAAGTAGTGCCACTGGTGGAATGGATTGTTTAGTGTGGGGTGATCCATGCCATTCTACATTGTAGCTTGGGGAGCCTGCTTCTCTATCACCCTGAATTTGGGGCATTGTCCTAGGCTGAGGATGAGAGTTGAGGTGACGGAAAATATTGCTCACAGAAAATAAAAATCCAATCTACAAGACTTCCTGGTTCACCTTCTTCCTGGATCACCCAGTCATCAAACATAATAGCAAGAATTCTCCTGTACTGTTTGCCTTATCAATCAGGAGGGAGAATGGCTTGCAAAGAAGCTGGCCATTGTCAAACAGCAGACTTCGCAGGAGCCAATACTCTGCTCTGCTTCCTCTACCCCCTATTCCCCACACTAGGAAAAGGGAGAGAAGCAAAGTGAGCTGCTTTTAGCTTGAATTTGGAAGCTTTTGATACACCCAGGTGAATCAAGGGAGAGAGGGAGGAGAAGAATGAAGAACAACAACAATAACGCAGTTGCCAGATTCCTGGCAATGTACACCTTGGGGCAGTGTGACTGTTGGCCTAGAGTTGGCTCCATGCTATCTAGACTGAGAGAGGAAACTGTGCAGCGCACCAGCTTCATGCCCCTTCCAAGTTGCTTAGTCTGTCCAAAAGAAAGCAAACTCAGGATGCTGAATTCTGATCCGGGTACAGCATTCTGTGCTTGCATAGTGTGATCAGAGACCCAAATAACAGACTCAGCTCTGAGCATACCAAGCAGCTATTAATCTTGGAGAAGCAGAGAATAATTGTAGATTGACGATGGGTAGCAGCGGCTCACACAGGAAAGCTGGGACTCCTTGAGACGTCTGACTGCACATTCTAAATGGCTATTATTTCAGAGTCCCATCCCAGGTCTGATAGGCCTCTAGGAAGGATGGCTCTCAGAGCTTCCACTTGGAGTCCAGAAAGTCCAAGGCTGCATTGTTTTTCTGCATCTGTCTGCTGAATAGTCCATGATGATCACAGATGGGGAGATTAACTATTAATTCCAGCTAGTGTAGGTGTTCCTGTATGCATTACAATTGATCTGAGCAAAAATGCTTGTCAGGAGTATAAACAGCCTCAGGCTGCAAACCCTTCAGTTCAGCTGCGCTTACTTCTGAGTAAGAATCCAGAGGATTCAGCTATGTGTCTGTTAAGATATCTGCTTCAGGGCAGGTAGCAAAGGAAAACTTTCAACTGGTGCCATGAATTGAAAAAAAATTGTAATTTGTTTCAGAGCAATGGTAATACATATTAGGTAAAGGTACATTTGCCCTAAAATTCTGGATGCCTAAGGGCAGAGCTCGGAAAAAACTACTTTTGTGGACTGTTGGCCATGTGGCTGGGGCAGTTTGGGGAGCTGTAGTCCAAAAAATCCTAACTTTTCCCAAGTTCTGCCAAAGGGTATTTTGTGCCTTGCCAGCTGTCTCTCCTATAGCCTTTCCCCATAAGAGTTCATACCGATGAAATAGAAAGGTGTGTGTTGATGTGCTGTTTCTTATCAGTCGAGATATGACTAAAATCTTGCACCAGGCAGAAAGCTTATGAGCTGACCATTCTCGCCCACGTGAACTGGCCCACTGGATTCTGAAATGTGTGCTGGCTTATAAATAAAGCATGAAAAGATATTAAAATGACCAGGGCTGTTTACCTAAGTAAGAAGGCAATTAAGAGGAGACTTAATCAAAATCCATAACATTTGGAAGAAAGCTTTGCTTTTGAGTGCCAGGTGATGTAATTGAGCAAGGAGGAAATACCAGGATGAGGTTTAAAGTTGCCCTTTCTTGGATACTTTTATTATGCCTTCCTAGTTTTCCATCACTGGGGAGGACAAACTTAAGGTGATGTGTTGGGGGGTGAACAACTCCTGAGAGAAATGGCATTCTCACACTCTCTGTTCATGTTCACTTGTACCTCCTACCTATTAAGAGGGAAATTTGAGGTCCCGTATGGATTAAAATTAAGAACATGTAGTGTTTGTACTTGTTTGCTTGCTTTTAACATTTGCCAAATATTTTCTGTCCACGGTGCTTCTAGGTGGTGGAATTTTAGACTGTCGGTCAAAAGACATGGCACAATTGTTCTTCCTGTCCCTGTTCCATGGTAAGAAAAAAGATGAAAAAAATGATAGACAAAATGGTAAAATTAGCAATGGAAGATGATGATGTCTTGTACTCTCTTTATTTTATCTACAGCATTCTCCCACTTATCTGACAAGTTAGGGACCAGAATACTGTCAGAAAATGGAATTGGTTGAAAAGCAGAACCCATGTACTGCACTGTAGGGAGATGAAGGACTTATGGAGGCTCACTTGGGACTGACCAAACACACACTGCTTGCAAAGTCTCTCAGACAGCTTAGTGCCTTTCACCCCCTCTCAGCTCGCTTTGCAAGCAGCGCACATAATAGGTGTTTCCAAGCAAGCCTCTGTAGGCAAGAAGAACTGATGAAAGAGCAGAACCCTCATCAAATTAATGAAACTTGTCCTTGATTTGGAATGTCAAAAAAGTATGGATAATGAGGCGTTAAAAGGTGAGGGCTTCCTGTATATCTCATCATTCTTCCAGTATGGGTCCCAAGGTGGCTTACAGCACAGATTAAAACAGAATATAGCTAAAATCAAATATTATATCCCATGAACTAAGCAGGATCATTGCACTGTAAAAGCATAATCTGGAAGCACCCAGATATAATAATCTGGAAGCACCTGATATGGTGTTGACCTACAGCCTTTTCAGCTGTAAGGACTATTGGGTGGTAGTTTAGGGTTATGCATATAAAGCATTCACACATACACATCGTTTTCATTTTCATTGCTTTGCCAAAGAGAGAGACAAATACATCTTTCCCGTCAGGCCCTGAACTGACTGTACAAGTCTTCAGAATCAGAAACTTCAGAGTCCCTTTCCAGTCCTCATTCAGTTGAGCTCAAAGTTGTTGAAGGGGTTCTCTCACAAGCTGGCTCTCCTCTGAGTTGCCTCATATTGTTTTGATTGCTCTTGAATTATCTAGCACTGTATTTGAAGTGCTGTTAAAGTTGGGAGAGAGTGAACAAATCCTTCTGTGAAAAATGGGTTGTTAGGTCAGCTTATTAACATAAACAAATTTCTTTTTCATTACTCAGCAAGGGAAATCAAGTTGTCAGCCACTGCTGGACCAGTTACAGGTTTGAGGTATTTCTAGAAGAGGTGATTGTGGGGGAAATATTGCTTGCTAGCAAGCTAAGCCTCTAGTGGTCCCCCCCGCCAAAAGACACATTAGAATACATCTTGAATTATAGCCATCTGCAGGTATGTGTAGAAGGCAAACACAGGCTGTCCTGAAGTGCCTGTGTTCAGTGATACTTTTTGCTTTTCCTTTCCTAAAACTTATTGCTGTTCGAAAATTATCAGATTTCCTGGATTCTACATTTATGGAGAAGTATATGTTTTTCTGTTCCTAACATTTCCATTAATATAACCAATAATAATAGTTGTAGTAATAATAATAGTACTAGTAAAGCACCATCACTGTAGATGATGCTTTACAAGTAAAAGAACAACAAAACAGTTCTGTGCCCTCAGGCTTGCAGTCTAATTCACCCAGGACAAATAGGTTAGTCTTTATGCTAAAGAACAAACAGAAATTTGACATCAGAAGAGACAGTGTGCTGTAAACAATGGGAAAACGTTTCAGCCTCCCAGGACATACTGTTGCTGACCTGAAAGTGGATATTCTTTTACAAAGGATCTGTAACGTGCGAGTCCACCATAAAATCACTGAATTGCTTCAGGAAGTTCTGTTCTGCCACTCATGGCTTGAATTTAGATAATAGAGGAGATTCGGGAAGCACACTGGCAGAATGTAAGCCTCCACCAGCATACTTAATACTGTCTCTGGAGTCAGGGGAGGATGTTCCTTTGTCGCCACTTTTTCTGTGGCTGTACAACAGCAGCTGGTGGCCTCTGGAGCATGGCTCTGTCCTCGTCAGCCACAAATTGCTTGCAGAGGTGAGTCTAGGCATGTTCTGGCTCCTTCCACCCCCAGAAAAAAGGCAGCTACTTCTTCAGGTGCACGAGGGCAGGCAAAATGTGACTTCAGGGCACACCACTCTCACAGCTGATCAGTAGCCAAGGGGATGGAATTGTACCTGAGAACCTGGAACTTGCATAACACACCAAAAAGTACATAAACCACACACAAACCAGGGATTACATGGAGTATGTCACCTATTGTGTTCTAGCCCACGTGTGTACACATACATACGTGATTAAAAAGTAAACCAACGGTGCTTCACCCAAGTTTTGTTCTTGATACATGTTTTTAAGTTCAGTTTATTAATCGCTTCCCTCCCCTCTGTATGTGTGTGTATACGGATCTATCATCTCTCTCTTACACACACAAACATGCACATGTACTACTGGTGCTATAGCACAATCCTTTCCATCCTTGCTCAAAAATGTCCTCTTGAGTTCAATGGGGCTTACTCCCAGACAGTGGTGTAGTGGTAAACTTTGAACTGCTTGCACTTGCCAGAGTCTATTTTTCTAGCAACATCTCCAAGGAGAGTCCAAATGTGGAACAGCCTGGAAAAATCCATCTCTCCTCTAGTTACTGTGAAAATTTCCATTAAACTCAGAGGGAAAAGGGGAGTTGGGTGGTGGCGGTGGCAGGAGAAGAATTCATAGGCTTGGTTCAATGGAAGGTTATGGCACTTTCACTCTGTGAGGCCTGGCTGCAGGTAAGGCTGAACAGCATTGTAGCCTTAAATGATTGACTAATGCCAGGGTTATGATCAGTACAGTTTTATGAATGGTCACTGTATATATTTTAAATTCATTAAAGCTTTAATGCACTTCTCATGGTTGGTATTTTTACTCTTTTATTCTCATGTGATTTTTATAGTTGGCATTTTTTCTCAGCACCTGTGTGGGGAATGTATAACACACCCATGTGCATGCGCATAGACACACAGCTATGGATGTCAAAGCTGGACTCTAGTCCGCAGAGTATATGCTGTAATAAGTGTGTTAATTTTCAAGGTGCCACAAGACTCCATGGGACTTTCCGCACAAGTGCTATTATTCCACTTTCAACATTGTATGGAATCCTGGGGTTTCCAGTTTAGAGAAAGGCATTTATAATTCTCACCGAGAGAGCTCTTTGGCCTCAGAAAACTGCAAACCCCAAAATTCCATAGGATGTTGAAAGTGAAATAATAGTACTCTAACAGTGTAGTGGGAAAGGCCTCTTGCTCTTTTTAATGTATCTCAGATTATAAAAAACAAAGAGGGATTCATTCTGCTATATTTTTAATAGTCATGCAGAAAACAGACTTTGGTGGATTCAGCTTATTACACTGGGGTGAGAAAGGCTGCACTTACTGAATCCTCCTCACCAGCGCATCCAGTAGAAACACAAGGACCCTACCCAGTTTTCTTTATGATTGTCTGAGAGGTTTCCTTGCATTTTTGTCTCACCTTCAAAATGGCATCTGCAAGAAGGTTTAAAAAACAGTTTGGATCAGTTTGGGCCTTTCTCCAACTCTGGCAGTGTCAAGTTCTCAGTATCCACAAGGGAAAGAGGGCTGATGCCAATGCCCAGCATCCTAGGGCAGCTGCCAAGGCCCCACTGTCCCGATTGGGTCCACTGTTGATCTTTGCTCCTCTCCCACCCTTTACCAACCCACTTGTCTAAAGAGTACCATGTGGGTGTATCTACCTAGTCTTTTCATTTCTCACAGTGCTCCTGACCTAACACTACATGGGGACATTATGGGAAATTTAAAGAATTAGCTAAATCTAGCTGCTCAAAGCTGATTAGAGTGCTGTCACTGCAGCAGGTTAAGACCACAAGATGATATTTACACAGATCTCCTCAAAGATGGAACTCACTCTGTTTTCAAGTGCAAAGTGGCCCCAACTTATTGGAATGAGAGTTCATGCCACTATGCTCTGTCCATCTACTACAGCAGGAGTGAGGAAAGTGTGGTCTGTGTGCATCCCCCAAGGCCCTTTATGTGACCCATGAGGCCTCCAATTTTTCTTGGAAAAATGAGGGTGTTTTACCCCCAAATGCTCCTGAACCCTCCCAAGAGCAGTGGTGCTCAGGCTTTGGTCCTCCAGATATTTTGGACTTTCATGTTTGCTGAGGCTGCTGAGAGTTGAGCTCCAAAACACCTGGGGGACCAAAGGTGGAAAACCATTGCCCTACAGGCTGTTTCTTTAGCAGGATGTGGTCTGGAAGTTGGCTTCTTGGTCATTTCCTGTTGGGAAGATAAGGCCTCTCCTGGCCCAGAGAGGGCCAAAAATGTTGCAAAGATGCCTCTGGTGCCTCCTAGGAGAGCAAACATTTTTTACGATTTTTAGTCGGGTATAGTGGGGTGATGCGGAGCTACAAGTTCTCCTGGGGGCAGTGCAGCCCTCGGCTCCTGACAGCTGCTCACCCCTGTGCTAGAGAGACTTGGGAACCTCTTTCATGAGTAAGACTTTTACCGTTGTAGTCTAGAGAGTGTGAAACTTGAAAGAGGTGTATTTACCTGTCTCCTTTGAACTGATGTTTACAATTAGGTTACAAATTGCATTTATTTCATGTAGTCGCTGAAGTGTAATTTTGTGTCTATTTTGCTATATGTCCCCTATACTTTTTGCTCTACTTTGATGGAGTGGTGTTTCACTGTAATTTTTAATTTGCAAACTGCTCTGATATACATTATGAATGACAAAACAATGTACAAATTTTAAATAAAACAAGTAAATCAATTAATAAATAGAATATCAGACCCATGACTCAGTGTGAAGATAGATGGAATTTGGTAATACCTTTATGGGAATGGTTATGGGGGAAAACTGCTATTTGGAGGATTGAATCATAAAATTAAGACAAATATGTATTATGGAACATTTAATACTGGAATGTCTAAAGTTGAATGCTAGTTATTGATATTAAACAATAATGACTTGTAAGCATTGGAAGGAAATTGAGAAAAAGGAAATAGAATGAATAGATTAAGTAGGAAATTATCCATAAGATAGAGTATTGATATGGTTAGAATAAAAGTTTAACTTAATTTTTTTTAGGTAATGTGTATAGAGAGGGTATGATAGAAAGAAAGTTTAAAAAGTTAATTTTGAAGAAGAAAATTACTTATGAGAGGATATTTATAAGAGGAAGTTTTATATATATAGAGAAATAGACCTGAACAGGTATAGAAGAAATTAGGGAAAATAATGGTCTCGCTAATTTAATAAGAATAGAATAGAGCAGATTAACAGAGCAACTTGGGAGATGACTCTCAAGTGAAGATGGCAATATACATATACATACGTAGTTTCTGGGATGTGCGTAGGAAAAAAAAATGCGGACGCAAAATAAATTATTAGGATAGGTAGCCATTCCAGAGTACAGTGACTACTTTGTTTTTTGTTTTTGAAGAATGTATGAACAAATTTTATTACATGTAAACGATATGGCAATAACTACTGAACAGCCATACAATGGCTTTTCATGATTGCAAGCCTCTCCCTACAAATGGGCTTGCAGTCGTGGTATAATTTGAACAACAGGAGGAAGCTACATTCTTCTTTAAAAGAAATATCTTTTACAGAGTGATCTGGCTTTGTATGAAGTTTTTGTAGCTTTTTTACTCTCCCCACTAGCTCCTGATGAAATGGGTGGAAATGTCAGACATAAACCTGATTTGGTAGCTTGATTTTAATGGCTCTGGGAGATGGTTTGCAAACAGATCAGTTACTTCCCTTTCTCCTGACACACACACACACACACACACACACTCCTTGGTTATTACATTATACGTAATGTAATTAATGTGTGTTGTGGACATTCTGTTCAATTACATTTCCATTAGCAATCATTTCAGTAATAGAGTGTTTGCTGCTTAGGGATCCCCTCCTCCAGATGCAGAGACAACACAGCTGTCTTTAGCCTGAGAAGCTGCTTCATATTCAGATTCACGTGCAGAACAGTACTCTCCTCTACCTCTTTTGTTCACCCAGATCTTTGTCTGTTCTGAATATTTAAGGACACCGGCAAACACTAACTCTTATTCTTGCCAAGAATACCCATTCATACAAACCCAGCAAGGGGGCTTGGCATTCATGCGGACATCTGCCTCCTATTTCCCACCCATTGCCCTCTTGTCCTGGGGTCATTCACACTACAAAATTATAGCATTATGATCCCACTTTAACTCCCATGGCTGCATCCTGTGGGATTCTAGGTTTTATAATTTGATCAGAGGAGTTCCCTGGCTGCAAATTCTAAATGCCCTGCCCTAAACAGCCAATCCCAGGTTTCCATATGACAGAATCATGGCAGTTAAAGTGGAATAATAGAACTATATAAAAAAGATATAATAAATAAATAAATAAATAAAAGATATAGTAACTAAAATAGGAACTCTTAATTCTGTAGCATACATGGGTCACTGGTCCAATTTGTCTACAGTAGGCCCTCAGTATCTGCTAGGGTTTGGTTCCAGGACCCCTTGTGGATACCAAAATTTATGGATGTTCAAGCCCCATTATGTACAATGGTGTAGTGAAACTGTGTCCCTTATATTAAATCAAAGTTTGCTTTTTGGAGTATTTCAAGCTGTGGTTGGTTGAATCCATGGATGTGGATGTGGATGTGGATCTGTACACATCTTGGCATTATACCATTATAAAAGGTCAAACACATGTTTTTGTCCTGTAAACTTATACAGTTGCCCTTCATATCCTGGATTCTATATCCCTGGATTCAAACAGCCACCCATGGCTTGAATTTTTTTAAAAAAAAACCTCAAAAAGCAAACAATGATTTTGCCATTTTACTACACCATTAGACATAATGGGATTTAAACATGGGGGGTCCTGGAACCAAACCCTAGCAGATACTGAGGGCCCACGAAAGGAAGAAATAGATCCCACTCTTTTCCCTACTTGTTTAAAGTATGCAGTGATGTATAAATAGGATGTGTAGATAATCATTCAAGATCTTAAACTAAAACTGATGGCATTTTCTGAATATAAGGCAGAAAACCTTGTGGTTATGTGTGTGTTTTTAACCTTTCTCTGGGCTTATCCTAATCCAAAAACATGACAACCTTGGACTGGAGTTGGTTGGAGAATGTAATGGAATAGACAGACACTGAACTTGATTAGTCACCTGTGAAGGGCAGAAAATGGGATCCAGAGGGGAGCTCAATAGCTGCATAAATAAGAGAATGTATTTATTCCTTACTACTGCTGATACTACTGTTGGAAGAATTGTGCTGATTTGTTACTGAATGTAGGTATTGGCATTGTGGACAAGATCCAGGTAGATTGGTTTGAAACAAGTCAATTTACATTACAGGAGGATGAGGAGTAATTTCAGTAAATTATGTGAACAATTAATTTTTTCCCCATGAATTACTCTGCATGCATCATGAACAATGACATAGAGGGTTACTGTCTCTTAAAGTTACCTATGGCTTGTTTCCTATGTGTGATGGTTTGTATTGAAAGTTTGATTTCAAATCAAATCACACCACTTTTAAAGAAAAAATAACCCTTAGGATAACTGTACCTTTTAAAAATCCACATTACTAGACAAAGGGTTCTTTGTGCCCTTTATGTTATTTTATTTATGCCTCATGTACATACTATGGCCAAATCAGTTTTGCTCATATATGAATTGCACAATATGAATTGCCCTGTCACAACACACCTAATCTCGAAGCAGAATCAGGCCTGGTTAAGCATTTACATGGGAAGCCCCCAGAGAATAGAGCCAGTGTGGCATAGTGGTTTGAGTGTTAGACTACACACTCAGCCATGGAAACTCACTGGGTGATCTTGGCTGCATCACACACCCTCAGCCCCAGAAAACCCTGGAATAGGTTCGCCTTAGGGTCTCCGTAAGCTGGAAATGACTTGAAAGCACACAACAACAGCCCCCAGGGAATGCCAGAAATCTTCAGGGAGGTTGAGGAAAGAAATCTTCCCAGAACCTTGAAGAGCCATTTTGCCATTCAGAGCTGATAATAGATTAAATGGACCAATGGGCTGGCTCAGTATAAGGCAACTCCCTGTGTTCCCAAATGAGGAAAAGTACTTGTACTGCAGGATATTGCCAGATCGCTTGCCAAGCCCCATGGTGCCAGGAAGTAAATCCTCTCTTTCAGCCAGACGGTCACTTCCACTCACATCAGTTTCTCCTTTCCTCATATGTACTGAAATGATGCAGAGCTGAGGTGCTTTCTGGGGTTATTTTGTGGGTGATCAGTACTCTCAATCAGAGCACCTTTCATCCATACTCCATTCATTCAGAATGCTGTTCTTCGTGCTCATGGATGCTAGTCCATATGAACCAGTCATTTTTGTGCAGGAGGTACAGATATTAATGCACCGAGGCAACAATACTTCTCCCAGTGGCTGGTATTTTTTCCTGATCTTGTGTATGTTTTATGTAAAAGTAATTCAGTGGGACTTGCTTTACAGTTGTTTTTGTAGAATTACCTTTTTAACCTTTTGAACTTGGAAGAGTAGGGTTATATTTCTTGTTGCACCACTGATTCCTATTCTCACCTTGGCCAAGTCATTTAATCCTACTATATACCTTCGTGTTATGCTTTATAGGGAGAGACGCATATCACTGTTTGCTTCCTTTCCTCTCCCTTTCTCTCTGTAGGACAGATATGTCAATGATGTGAGATATTCAGACACTATAGTGACAGTGTCCAGGTAATAAATTCCAAAGATAGACAGATCAAAAGAGGCCAGCTTCAGGCCTCTCCAAACAAATCTCTGACAATAGAGTGAGCTCTTACATGGATCAAGCTGTCACCAGGGGAAATGAAATATCACCTGTATCAGCAAAGAGAGGAATAAAGCTGCCATGTGAGGCTTATGCTGGGGTCATAAACAATGGCAACTACCACGGCAGGATTTAACGGGGAATCTGCTGTGTCCCCATGTTGCTGGTTCAAATTTTGCTTGGAGAATTTGATTTCTTTCTGTAGTTGTTGTGAAATTGACTAAAGATCAACAACAGGTTTGCTTATCAAGGTATCTCTGACTTTTCCTCCCTGACTTCAGAAGTATTGGAGAGCAACCATAGCATTTAACCACTGGCAGTTTTCCTCCTGACAAAGTGAGAACAGAACAGCTACTGCTGCTCCTGAAACTCTCTACATGCTGAATGGTGCTGTAACTGAGCCAGGAAGTATTCTTGTGTGCAAATGATTGAACTGAGGTATATGTGTTTGACTGAAACAATTTATTCCTTGTAGTTCAGATGCAGGCAGACAAAACTGATGGGAGTGCATTGATTCTCTGAGAAAAGCAATGTGTTGACTATTGTAGTATGTGTGAAAATACACAGGACTCAACATAGATGTACAGAAAAATAGCACATTTTTCTGTTCAAGACGCCTGTGATGGTCACATATCAAACTCACAGCATAACTATTTACTGCAAAGTTGGAGAATATGTGACCCACCAAAGGGCCCACCATTTTGGGCTACAGCTTCCATCAGCTTGACCCAGCATGGTTAACAGGAAGGTTTTATTGAGAGCTGTTTTCCAGAACATCTGGAGAGTCAAAGATTCCCCAGCTGTGATTTACTGTAACTAAATTGAAATGTATGTAACTGAAACAGCAGCACATTCATCCCTTGTTTACTACCCCATCTATTTTCTTTTACTTTCTCTGTGTTTCTTTTATATCTTTTAAAAATATTGTAAGCCATTTGGAACAGTCACCTGTCATTCCATTTAGCACCTGACAAACAGATGGTACTATGTGGAGACGTTAAGAGTTATATGATGCTATGACATAGATCTGTGGGCCCCTGAACTATCTCTAAGAACTGCAATAACAATATGATGTTAAGTTATGGACGGTGGGATGTTATGAATCGTGCCCATTATTCATAACATGTAAACAGAGGATGCTATGACAATGGCATCATCTTTACTATAGCATACATCCGTATGGTGAATTTCCACACAGTCTCCTGTTGGATCTCTTTCAAAAAAGCGTGAATAAGTTAATTGATGCGCTTCTTGCATTAATGATTTCTTTTTTTAATGGAGCCAGTGAGGAAACTGAGTGTGAATGCATTTTAAAGGGGGAATAAGTAGATTTAGATGAACCCTTTTCACAGTAGAACTACTCTGCCTATGTGGAGGAGCAGACCTCACAAACCTGTTTTCCCATCTGTGCTTCTGTTTTTGGAAGCCTGCATGACTTCATGGAGGAAGACTCAAATCTTTACTCGCCCTGCTGCCCAGTATAATTAGCTTTTGAGATCTTCTTAATTGGGAGACTTCTACAGACTACTGTTTTCCCAGAAAGACCCTTTTTCCACAACCAGTGCTTATTCAACGAGCATTCAAAGAGAATTTAATTTTGTTGAGAATGGATGGTTAGTGAGAAAAGGTGGATATTTGGAGGGTTGAGAAAGGAAAGCTAGCAGGAACTGCAGCAAAATGCTGCAGTGTGTGTTCACTTTCAAGCAGGAGCGTTCAGAGTAAAAGCCAGGCATGCCTTGGCTCCTATAATATTTTTCTTTTAAGAGATACTCAGCATTCTATGAGTATCACGCACACTGCTCTTCAAGGGCCTGCCATCATGGAGGCTTACCTCCTCAGTTTTTGGAGGTTAAGTGTTTTGAGGGAAGTACTTAAGAAAATCAGGTTTCCCTGAACAGCTTGATATCTCTGTTTCTCAGTGGCTCTATTTTGGCTCCATTTTTGTTGGTACTTGGCACCTGAGTCCTCTATGGAAGAGATAATTGTAACATCAGTTCATATATTGCACTGTGAGTAAAGTGCGGTTAAGGCAATGAGCATCTCCTGTCCCACATTACCAATCCACATTCCCTTCACTACTTCCTACAAGGATACTGGCCCTGGAATGCTCCTCATAAATAGGGAGAAGTGTTTTATCCTAAGTGACTCTATCAGAAACCAGATGTTTATGTACAAAAATTTGATTTTGTGGTTTGTAGCAAACCATTTGATTACATCAGGGGTTGGATTCATGCAGCCCTCCAGATGTTGTTGAACTGCACTTCTCTCCCTCACTATTACCTGTGCTGGCTTGAACTGCTGGGAATTGCAGTCCTATATCTGTGAAGCCACAACATTCCAGCTCCCTGCATTATGTGCTCCTCCTGATGGAAATATTTTGACCCCTCCTCCATGGTGTCTGGACGTACAGTTCAAATGCAGGACTTCAGGAAACCAAAGGCTGACTCCCTGATCAGCCGTGGTAGAAACTAACTGGGTGACCTTGGGCAAGTCAGACTCACTCAGTTTTTGAGGAAGACAATGGCAAACCCCTCTGGACAAATCTTGCCAAGAATATTCTGTAATAGGAGCTGCAGCAGCAAAGGCTGTATAATACTTTTAGTTCTTCTGTTTTAGACATCAAGAGCTAAGGTTACTGATGGTACCCAGCATTGTAACGAGTCTGTCTCTCCTCTGCCTATCTCTCTGCTGTCTGCAGTTTTATATAGGCCTTTCTATCTTATCATGTTCACTCTTTTCATTAGTGTATCCAATATACCAAATCTTACACAGAATTCCCTGCAGAACCACCGTTCTGCACAGCAAAGCAGGTCTCAGATCTTGCAGTTGATTCCAAACTAGAGTCGTGCTCTGGTCAATGTAATTTTCACAAGTGTTGCATTTCAGATGACAACAAGCTGCTTCTAAGTGCGATGTCATGTTCTATTGCTATACCAGTCTTCACATGATGTTGCAGCCATCAAGTGAAAAACATGTATATTTGAGTCAGATCTTAATGGCTGTTTTATTTTTATGCTTTTGCAGTTTGAAAATCTTATCTCATTTCAGTACAAGAATGTTTGCCGCATCTTGTCAGCCAAGGAGTGAAATATTCTTGTTTGACAGGAAACATGTCTAGTGCATCACTTTGGTTTGAAACGTGTGTTTGGGACATGCTGCATAGTAACTTTGAGCTGCTTTTGTCATTTTTTTAAAAGAAAAACTAAAAAACTAAACAAATAAAATAACAACAACCTCACATATCCAGTGGAATCTGACAGAGGAATCCCAAAACCATGACCGTGTCAAACATTAAGGTTAAGGAAAAAAAAGGCTACTTATTTTGCTTGAGTTCAGTTTATCACATAAATTGTATTAATTCATATATGAAATAATCTAGAGTGGCCAGCTCTCATACTGATGCCATGGTATTTTATCTAACAGGAATGAAGATGCATTTACCCATCAATGTTTTTTCTAGGAAAAAGAAGAAGGATGAAGTGTTTCTGAGTTTGGCTGGTGATCAAAATGGACTGTAATACCTGCTGCATATAATGTGAATATAGTTGAGCTTTTGCTGAGTGGCATCTGTGATGGAAGTATTCAGCTGTATTGGAAGCTGGTCATCAGTATCATTCTCTCATGTGACAGAAAAACATTTACTGTCCAAGCAGAAATCTAGAATATGGGGCAAACTCCATTCTTGATTTTATATCATGGCTGACTCCCCCCCCACTCCCATTTTCCAGTTCAGTCCCTTCTCCCCCAGCTCAGATAGATCAAGTTGAAAAAACAGGATATAGACAGGTGGGACCAACAAGAAAATGTTGTGTTATTCTTAACCTGGGTTCCAACAAGTTAACTGTGGCCCGATCTAGGAATTCAAGCAGCCCATTCTATTCACTCTCCCCACCCTGACCACTCAATATACTGTGGCTTCGGAGCATGCTCACTCATCAGTGCACCATTTGCTCATCCCTCCCTCAGGTTTTTTTTTTTTTACATCTTTATGCAAATCCAGGATACCTCCTCAAAGATATAGCTCACTTCTGGCTTTCATGGCTCCAGTTCTCAGTGCCTGAGCTGGCAATTATATGAATCACATGAAGGACCATGTCTCTGCCCGTAAAGCAGGGATGGGAATCGTGTGGCCCATAAATGTTGGACTGCAAAGTCCAGCAGCTTGGGCTGGCATAGACAATGGTGAGAAGTGTTGGGACTTATAGTCCAACGACATCTGCAGGCCCACATAATGGTGATGACAATAATGATGATGAGGATGAGGATGGGAGATAAATTTATTTATTACCTGCCCTTCTGCTCAGTACTGATTTCCCCACCCTCCTATTCAGCAAGGGTAGAGAACCTTTTCAGCCCAAAGGCTGAATTACATAGGAGCGCTCAGAGGGCTGGATTCTGGTGGCTGATGAGGCCAAAGCCAAAAGGGTGGGGCCAAAGATGCCTGCAAGTCTTGACTTTTCAGGTGAGTAACTGAGTCTTGGAGAGGCATTTCATCTGTTGAGGGAAGACTGAACAACAGCTGGGAAGCCCTGAATGAGGGTGTCATGAGCAGGAGGCTGTGGCCATCTAAGAAACCTTTGGCCCCAAAGAGGACCCGATTTGGCACTGCGGCCGCCATTCCCCATTCCTGCTGTTCGGCTTTTAATAAGCCTGTGATCTGAAGAAAAGATAAATTGAGAGGCTATGAGCTGGGTGTATGGCTATAAAAGAAATATGTCAAGATAGTATATGTGGGCGGCAAGGAAGCAATGGGAGGACAGTGCAGATATCTGAATGTGTAAAGAGGCTGACAAAAGGAGAGCGTCATTCCCTTTTAAGAGCGAAATTGGATGATGGGTGCTGGCAGAAATGGAGTCAAAACAGGGCAACAGTATCAGCATGCTGGGTGGAATCCCTGCTTTTTCAGGACTCAATAAAAAATTTATTCCAAATCACACAAACCCGAAAAGGGCAAAAAAGAAAAAGAAAAACCATATAAATGCAAATGCTATCTCAGAGAGAACTGAACATCCACAGTAGGCAGCAAATGTGGACTACAGTTGGAGGCGAAAATAAAGCAGAAAACTGGGGCAGTAGGGAAAAGGAATGCCTTGCTGAAGGAAAGCATGGCCAGCAGCTCCCGAGGTGACTCTCAGCCTCCTTTGAAGGCAGAGAAGGCACTGCAAGGTTTTGTTGCCAGTCCCACTTGGATTGTGCATCACTTTTGTTAGCACATTTCCTTGAACTTCTCCTGGAGAGGTGATTTATAGTGGGATGGAAATGTTTGTAGAATGATGTGGGGGTTTTGTTTGGCTGCTGGAATTGAGGAGAGGCAGAGATACTTGTGGAAAGGAAGGGATGTTTCCCCTCTCATTATTTGAACTGAACTTGGCACAGGTTTTGTTGCTGCTCTGACACAGAGATTTCCAACCTGTGCTATGGGGTGGGATGATTTCTGAAGCAGAGCATGGTTACTAGTTTGCACTACAATTCTTCAAATTCAACCAACCAACCAGAGTTGTAGTCTATAAAAAAAAAAAAAATTCCCAGGGTCAATTCTGCGTAAGCGAAAGGTGTTAGAGCAGGAGATTATTTGTGCCCGAGTAATTCTCTCCCTAACTGGCTTTAACCTTCTGGCTCTTTGCGCCTGCTGAGAATGTTTAGCCTGCTTGCTGCCAACGGGGGAGAGCGCCCCCTGCTGGTCCGACAGAGCTCTCCTCAGTGGCCTCCTGTCCAACTAGTGAGGCCGCTAAGCTTGGATGGGCTGACAGGATCACAGTCTGAGTTGGCAGGGCTGCATTCGATGAGGGTGTTTATGACAGTGTGTCTGAGAGCAGCGCAGGGCCCGGGAATGTATATGTGTTTTAAAAATGACTCTGGAGAGAAGTCGAAAGGAATTGCTGTCCGTTGATGAACTGACTGTAATTCCTCTAGCGTTTTCTCATGCGCGGGAAGTGAAGGATGAAGTCTGGGGAGCCCTCCTGAGGGCAGGTTTCAATTAGAATGAGACATTTTGGGGTGCGGAGAGAAGAGAGGAGGATACAGCAATATAAATGTGAAAGAAGCAATTTTTGAACCCTGATGGGTGTATGGTTTGAGATTTAGTGGGTGGCTTCTAGCATTCTCACTCAAGGAGGACTTAATGGGTCACTGAGCTGGGGAATCTGAGTTGTAGGATTTTGATCTCTTCACTTGAGAATGAATTTGAAACCTGCACTAGAAGTGTGCTTTATAAAGAATTAGGAAAAAGACTCAATGTGATGTTAGGGTTGCAATGCTGTATTGAGGCTGGTGAGATCTCGATCCAGCTCCCCACAGAGCTGTGAATGTTATGGGCAACCTTGGGGCAGTTGCTCTGCACCTCTCTGCCTTGCCTACCTCATAGGGTTGTCGTGAGGATAAAGTGGGGCGGAGGAGAGCCATACACCCTGGCCATTTCCGCACTAGCCTGTTATAGCATGATGATTCCACTTTCATCATCCTCTGGAATCCTGGGGTTTGCAGTTTCAGGAGGGGTCAGCAGCCCCTCCCGAAACTGCAAACTCCAGGATTCCAGAGGATGTTGAAAGTGGAATCATTGCGCTATAACAGGCTAGTGTGGAAATGGCCCCTGCCTTGAGCTCATTGGGGAAGAGTGATGTACAAATGTGACTAATTAAATCAAGAAGCTTTTTAATAACAACGATATCCTACATCTTGCTTTTTGCTAAGACTTCAGGAGTGGAGTGCTGCCGTGCTGGAAGCAGTGGTACCAGTGAGATCTATGGGGTGTCTGCAAGCAGCCAGGAGTCTGTTAGGTCATTTTTGCAGCCCTGACAGACAGTTGCTAACTAGGCAGGCTTCAGTGTCTCTCTCCACTGATTCTTCAGTACCTCAGTTTCTGCCTCTCTGATTTTTTGGCCCACGAAACAAAGTTCAGGTCCCCTGGGAAGAAGCTCTTAGCATTACTGAGACGTGCTATTAATAAGAATTGCTTTTAAGCATGGGTTCCCACATCTTCCATAGACACTTGCTGGCCTTTATCATTCCCATATTTTTCCTCCACTCTTCTCTGTGGAGAATCTAAGGCTTATATACAACACTGAATATCAGAAATGCTGTTCCAGAAGAATAAATTGAGGGGTTTAATAAACTCTGTATGTCATGCAATAAAATTATCTCTGGTGATGATATGCAGACACTGTTTACTAATAGTAGCAGAATAATGCCAATTGTAGTTAGTTTATGTTTCTGTTGTTTCCGTACTGCCAGTTGTGTGTGAAGACCTGGCCATCTAAGTTCTCTGCCGTTGGAATTATAAGTAATGCAGTGATTGCTGTCTGTCTTAAAATGTATTTTGGGGGAAGAGGACCCTATCAACAAAACACTGACAAATACTTCTCCTATTTATTCTACAACAGACCTGGCAGCTGATAACTTGCCCATAGAAAGGACAAATTCTGTTAATTTTTGTTTCGTTTTGTTGTTTTGGTGCACAAATCTAAGGTTATGCACACTGCATTTTGGTGTTCCATGCAGGAGAAAATAGCTTTGTTGGCAATATAGTAGCAAGATTATACCAAGAATTAGTGGTGTATTGGAGTCAGGGCTCACAGGATTTCCCTGCTCCACATCTTTTTAATTAGCAGGGACATTGTCTACCCACCCTACTTGGGCTCCCCTTTTCATATGAGTTGAACTGCAATCCTCACAACAGCTGGAGGAAAAAATGGATTTTCCCAGCAGCAGTGTATTTGTTCTAAACTAAATCTGGGGTGACATGGTCTTGAGTACGCAAGACCCATTATTGTTACAAAAGACCTGCTCCACATGGAGATTAAAACTGTTAGAAAATAGTTTTTTAAATATAGATCAACACTGCTGCCTGTATTTTTAGACTGTCCTTGGGCATGTCACTACAGGGACAATGCTAATGATAGCCAACATTTACCATGGCATTCCTGCCCTAAATATTGAGAGATGGTGTGATTGTGTGAGAGCTGAGTATTGAGTTTGGACCAGGCAGGCCAGGTTCATTGCGACCAGTAAGCAAGCAGAGCTAATGGACTGGCCTAGAGCCTATCCTGTGTGATTGTGTTAAGATAAATTGGAGAGGAGGTAGAATTCCCTGTATGCCCTTTCATGCGTTTTGGGGGAATGAGTGGGGGGGGGGATGCAGCTGTGACTGATAATAATAGGATTATCCACTTCCATTGACCCTCCCCATACTTCTCTGGCAGGGCTTCTGTGGTTTTAACAATTTTACAACAAATACATAGACTTAGTGTTGCCAAACCTTCACTTCTTGAATTTCAGCATCAGAAATTCATTTGGGTAAAGGAGCTCATCAAGAAAAAAAAAAGTAGCCCCTGTCTTATTTCTTATTTTCCACAGAAACAAATAAGCAATATCTTTGAGGCATAACAATTGTCTGGGTGGGGATGTGGTAAACATGTGATCTACTGCCTCTGTGCCATTTTTATCCCAAGTGACAGCTGACTCCTCTATGTTTATGCATATAGCTGACCCATCTGTGCAAGCCAATGACACCAATGACCTTGAGAAGGGACCAACTTAGAAAGGACAGTGGAAATCCTAATTCTCCAAGGCCTGTTTAATCTCTACTTCCCTTCTACTGAAATCATCGATTAGTTCTGTCAGCATGGACTCTCCACCACCACTGCCAAAGGAGGCTGGGCTGGATCCTACCCAAACTCTTCTCAGATAAAAAGCACATTTCAACCTCTGCCACCCATGTAGAAGCTTACTGCTACTCTGGAACAGAGCTCAGAAAAGAGTTGGTTTTTGGACAAAACTCCCAGATTCCCCCAGGCCAAGGAGTTCTAGGAGGTAGAATGCAAAATACAGTAGTAACCTGTCCAACCCCTGCCAGCGTGGTGTAGCAGTTTGAGGGACAAGGACTCTGGAGACCAGAGTTCAAATCCCTGCTTGACCATGGAAACCCACTGGGTGAACTTGGGCAGGTCACAATCTTTCAGCCTCAGAGGAAGGCAAAGATAA
Organism: Ctenosaura bakeri; assembly: GCA_948474755.1. NCBI lineage: Eukaryota > Metazoa > Chordata > Lepidosauria > Squamata > Iguanidae > Ctenosaura > Ctenosaura bakeri. Next base: position 63,386 of record CAOLHI010004565.1, read on the forward strand.
ACTTCCTCTGAAGAAATTTTGCCAAGAAAACCCTGTGATTGGTTTGTCTTAGAGTTGCCATAAGTTGGAAGTCATTTGTGGGCACATAACAACTCCCCCCTCCCCGCTTTCTAAGGGAAGGATGTGTGTTTCCTTAATCCTGATCAACAAAATGTGGCTTGGAATTGTGTGAAATTCTGTGCTGGAAAGAGGACCTGGGGTTTTCATTTGAGCTTGGATTTTGACCCCCGCAACCTCTCTCCTTGAATCCTGTCTAAAGAAGAGAACTCCTCTAGGCATGTACAAAAAGCCCAGCCCCAAATTTCACTACCTCTGAAATCAGAAGGAAGGCCACTACGGGATAGTAGTGATTATTTTGAAGCGGGCATGGCCCTGAACATTGCTTTGATGATTTAGCTTTAATGATTTAGCCACACCTGGCACTGCCTGTTACTGGTAAATCTCACCTATTTGAGCCATTCTAGAGATGGATGTAGAATTTGTAAGTGAGGCAGACTGGAAAGGAAAAAAAAATCTAAGCAGACATAAACACCCAGGGATAGAAGCCAAGAATCTGTCCCTGTGGTGTGGGATTTGGGACTGACAAAGTGATGAATATTGAGAGCGATTGGCAAAGAAGGCAAGCACCGATTTGATCTACTTGGGAACGCTCCAGGGTCTTACTGTTGAGAGAAGTGCTACTGTACTTCGCCCAGCCAGTTGAATGGTGCCAAGGAAGAAGGGTGGCCCAGATCCTTCCAAAATGTATGTGTGCATTTGTAAATTCCAAATCAGTTGCTAACAACATCCAAAAATATGATTTTGGTGCGTTTGTCTTGCAGCAGAATGCTGGATTTTACTGTAGAGAAAGTTATTAGGGATTCAGGAAGGGGGAAGAAACCAAGAAAGATTCACAGAGGACTGCGAAATACTTATTTGTGATATTTAAATTGTTTTCAAGTAGACATATAGAAAGTCAATCTAGCTCAACAGTGTTTCATACACTGACTTTCCTAAACTTCCCTGAAGATGCCCCAGGACAGAACATGGGATCTTCTGCATGCAGAACGGTGTGAACTGTGCATTTTCTACCTACTGCTTCCAAACTGTAACAGCTAAATTTCCTTTCTTAAATTTCCTATCTGTTTCTGTCAACAATCAAGCAAGAGTGCTAGCCCACCTAGACATCACGATCACTTCCGCACTGCATTATTATACTGCTGTTATTCCACTTTCCACATCTTGTGGAATCCTGGGGTTTGTAGTTTACTGAGGCCAAAGAGCTCTCTGGCTAAGGATTCTAAATGCCCCTCCCTAAACTGCAAATGCCAGGATTTCATAAGATGTGAAAAGTGGAATAATATATATAACAGTCTAGTGTAGAAATAGCCCATGTCCTATGATCCTTGGAGTCTTCGCTCCCTTTACTCCAGAGGTTAAGGTTTAGCTGTTACAGTTTGGAAGCAGTAGGTAGAAAATGCATTGGATCTGTGCTCAAAAGGTATCCTCTTATCAATTTTTTCATACCATATAGCATCAGTGAGATTTGGCTGAAAACCAAACCAAACTCGGTTTCTGCTGCGTAATCCTATTGAACCTTCCTTGGTTTAGGCCCTCCTCAATTTTGTACTAAGAGTAGGATAGACTGCAACTAAACTCAGGGAACCAAACAAATAAGGTACAGAATATGCTCAGCTGTGATTTGGTTTGGCATCTGTGAGAATGGACATTTCTCAAGTGTCACACACATATATGCACACAAGACTTCTAGAGTTTCCTTGTAGCATTTTCAAATTAAAACCTTCCTTCCCCAAACAAAACCCCTCCCTACCCTGCTCAATTTGCTGTGGGATTTACAGCCACAGTTCACAAATTATACATAAATCTCAGAGTGATTTTTCTGTTTTAATTTCCTGATAAAATAAGCTACATAAATTTAAGGAAAGGGTAAGAGGGGATTGGAGAAGAGGAGTACATTTTATTGGGCAGGGAGTAAAGGTACAGACAGGGCTATTTGCTTGTCCCTGATCTCAATTGACAGGAGGCATTTGGTATTAAAACTAAAAAAAAAGAAAAAGAAAAAAGAAAGAAAATCCAAACAAACCACCAAAGGCCTCTGCTGACAAATTGACTGCAAACAGGTCTCAGGGGATGAATTGACTGAACCAATATTACCAGGTGCCGTGTCAGTTTCTATCCTTCCTGCTATTTATTATTTAATAAACAGGCAATTGTTCCTGTTCGCCAAGCTCAAATTTGTGAAGGTGTCGAAATCTATTTTAAAATCTCTCAAGGAAAAAAAAAATTAACCCTTCCATTCCAATGTTCCTTTTCTCATTAGAATCTATACTGCCATTTAAGGAAAAGGAAAAATCTTTATTCTTAGCTAATAGGGGAGGAGTTGCGAGGGGGAGACCCTTCTGAAGCATAAATCATGCCAGGCATTACTTAGGTGCTTGGATGCTTTACTATATCACTTGAGAGATGGTGTGGAGGGTGGAGGGAGAGGTGCCGCTTGATGAAAGGCGGCATTCTGATCAATAGAGCCTGCCACTTTTACATCAGAGAGAAAGAAAAATTTGGAACTTATCCTTGGTAACACTTTTTCCTATCCAAATATTGCAAGTAATTAATTGATTTTGTGTTGATTGGGAGTGGGGAGATACTGTGATTCTGGTGTTGAAATTATTAAAGGCCCGTGTGAAATTGACCATTTTAAAAAAAAAAGTGGCTGGAATCAATGAACACAATGAAGGGCGATTGGAACTCTTTGAATTCTCTTCCTTTATCTGTTTTGCATAGCAGAGAAAAAGGTGGGATGAGTTTCACCTCACTCCGAGACCACACACATACCCCTTGGACAAAAATAGATGATATGGGCCAGTGTCGTGGGGAAACTGACAGAAATAATCTATCTGAGTTGGGAAGTGTGCTTTAATTAGAACAGTGCTAGGTGAAATGGACAGCACTTGCCTTTTTTGGATCTGTTCAGAAAGACAGGCCTAAATCAGACTGGGAACAGCTTGCCTCCAACGGTCCCAATTCGACCGTGGACTCTGAGATGTCATTGGGGCTACATCCCACATTGTGAGTTGAGAGACTGCCCCGCAGGCACACTCTTGAGTTACACCCGTGTTGTCACCTGAGGTAGTGTTGATGATTCACGGGTGCCTGGCGAATACTCTAAAATGATTGTGTTTGAAAGAATCCCCATTCTAACGTGGCATTATTCATGTTTTTGTCTACTTAATTTTGTGTGTGTGTGTTTATGTGGCACAGCGCAGTCAGAACAAATACTTGACTATAGCTGGTGTGGGATTTTGAATCAAAGGGTTGTATTTGGCTCTTGAAAGATTTTTGCTGAAATAAACCACTGTGTGTATGAGTGTGAGTATGGGCATATATGTGTGTGTGTGTGAGAGAGAGAATCTAAAGTTTTAGTTGTCACATCTCAAAGCTTTGTACTAAGAACTCTCAGCTAGCACTTGTAAATATATAGTATATTGATTCAGTGAAGAGAGGTGACCGATGTTGCTTTCATTACTTTGTGTGCCTTTTTGAAAGATAGGGATATATTTTTAAGATTCAGATCAGTGAAGTTATCTGTAATAAATAAGTAACATCTAGTGATTTATCTGAAATAAATGGAAATAGTTGAAGATGGGAATTCTTAAGTTTAAGCTTATCTAGTTAATAATTTGCTCTTTTTGATGCTTTTGTATTAGAAAAATTAAAATGTTATTCAGAAATGGTGTCCTGATGGATAGCTTATAACTTCATGTTTGGGACTTAGGAAGTCCCTTTCAATGAAATAAGTGACAATTCTTTACCTTTAAATATAAATTTTAAAAGATGGGAGACATCTGAAAACTTTCCACACACGTGGAGCTTTGTAGTGGTTGCTCATAAATGTGTGGTAGAGGTCATATAACCTGGTTTATTAAAAGCTAACTAAAGATGAAAAAAGACCAGTTTTTGGTGGACAGAAAAATGCTTGAGTGGAGAGAAATGAAGTCATACAACATGCAAGAAGGTGTTGAACTGTTATTGGAATGCATTTGCTATTCAGTCAGTATTTTTATACATAACTCTGCTCTTTTCAGATTCATAACTCTCTGGTGTATCAAGATTTTAGGCACAGTATTTTTATTTGAACACTGTGTTCATAATCATTCATTTTGTTCCTATGGATGCATGACTGGAAATGCAACTACTATCAAGTTTTTATAATATGCATGTTGATATGATATGCATACATGTACAGAAACTTGTGTTCAATTATGTACCAAGGTATTCCTCTTTGTATGTATTTGCAAATGATACAATTGTTATTCAGATATTTCTCTTTCTATATATATTCACTGACAGATATAAAATTAATGTTAGATTATGAGATATAATTTTATATTTGCAGGAGAAAATGCAGCACACATTTCCCTCCTACAACATCTCCAAATAACTGAATATATGGTGGCTATATAATGCACAAACTATATCTGTGTTATCATAATTATTTAGCAGTTAACACATTTCTATATGCTTAAGTATTCATTATAATACTGGTGAAGTGATCTAGGTAATAACATCATACTTTATGTTCAGTGACACGTATTAAGCATCTGTTACATCGTAGCCGTATATGTATGGCATAAGTGTGGAATGAATACTCTATACTTCGTATTTTTAAAATGTGCAGTGGCAATTTGCATAAGATGTTGAACACACAGGCATCCTGCAAAATACTGTAGAAATTCATATTTTGTTTAGTGTCCAATTTATAGATGTAGTCACACATAACTTTAGTAACATCAAGTGTACTATTCTGTGTACAATTTCATTACACTAAAATTATAAATTGTCATAAGATCTTTAAAATTGGCTAAAAGAATTTGCATCTCTGCCTGTTTTACAAAGACTATTCACACAATTTCTAGGAGTCGGGTAGGTTCTACTTCTTCTTTCCTCAGTACAAATCCTATTAAATTTTACTTCTGAAAGATACTGTATTTAGGAGAATGGTTGTTTGTGTGCTGCTGTAGTTGCTGGGTGTGATGTTGTGCAAAGTTTGATTTCATGTTACTCTGTAAGATGGAAGGGAGTACTTGTTTTGTTGTAATGTCCTGGAATAAAGTTTTATACTGGCTTCACATAAAGAGTATTTTAAAAGAAAATAGAACCCTGTTGCATGCTAAGTGAAATATTTTTCTATTTGGAAAACATGTAAATCATGATTTTTCTTTAAGTTAGCTGTCCATTATGAACTGAGAACCTTTTCCTGTCTTGGAATTACGAATGAAAGCATTTTTCGTAAAGTCTCTTCCTCTCTCTCTCTCCCTCCATATATATTTTTAAAAAGCCTTCTATTAATAAAGAAAAAAACCCATTACCACTAAGCATGGAAAGAAGAGAAAGGAACAAGCAGGTTGGATCCCAGGATAGAATCTGATTTAAGACCGTTTAAAAACTTGACTGACAGCAAGGGCGGACTGCAAGTCCAAAGGGATTTTTTTAAACGGGAGAAGAGATGTTAAATGAATCTCAGTGGGAAATGGTGCCTCATGTGCATTTTTCATTTGTTAAGCCTCCCCCCACCGAAGTCTTAATATTAGAATCAGTGACTGTTTATAAAGACAATTATTCTAAATACCCTGTAGAGCTGATGAGTGAATCACATAGCGCTTTAGAATACCAATATGCTCGCATTGTTCCAGATTAGTTGATAAGAAGCATGCCAAGGAAGTAATCAGTGCACCTTGTTCACAGAAATAGTATTTCAAACTAAAAAGGACCCTGGAGTTAGCTGCCTTCTGTCTTTGGGTTGGGTTGGGAGTGACCTTTTGTTTTTTCCTGATAACCTGCTAATTCAGGCTGCAAGCCTATATACGCTTACATGAGAGTAAGTCCCAATGACCTCAGTGAGGCATGTATAGGGTTCCAGCTTCAGTCCCCAGACCAGAGATGAATTACATCCCAAATATTTGATTTCTTTGTACATAAAATACATTTAGACAAAGTTTTGGAAACTGGTGCTGTGTATTTCTGTCCCGAGGGGCAGGAGATACAAGGTGAAATATTTTAAAGGTGAGTGGGTGGAGCCAGTGTGGTAGTTGGGAGGAGCCAAGATATTAAAGGGGAGGAGTTAATAAATGTGGGTGTGGTTACTTGAAGATGGAAGAGGTCAGATGTTTGAATGGGTAGGTGAAGGAGGATAGACTTAGTGGCAACAGAGGAAGTGTGAATGGATGTTAAAAAAAATGATGGAGAAGGCATCCTAATTGTAGTTAAAATGGAACAATACAGTAAAGTTTGTTTGCAGGTTGACAGGAAAGAGTCAGAGGGCATGACTTACAAGTGAACTCAATGTGTTTGCAGAAAGGGGGGGGGAAGAGCAGAGGATGGCCCTGGGTTGGCGAGGAACATTATAGGGTAGGAGGGGACATCAGCTTACCTGCCCATTCTTCATCAGATCTGCCCACATGCTGGTGCCATCGCCTCCACGCATGAGCACATGGTAGGTGAAGAAGTAGATACCAGGTAGAGGGCAGGTGAACTTGCCACTGGAGGGTTCATAGTAGTTCCCCACATTGGTCACCACGTCGTCAAAGCGGAGGATCTCGTATCCTTCATGTGGCTTTCGGAGTCCAGCATAGAAAGCGATCTTAGGGCTGTAGAAGGATGGGATGTAACCCCCAGGCCCGGGGCCAGGTGGGCCTGGCGGGCCTGGCCTCCCTGGCTCTCCAGCTGGCCCTCTGGGCCCAGGTGGCCCTGGAGGGCCTGGGGGACCGCGGATTCCAGATTTGCCCTTCCTCCCTGGGTCACCCTTCCCTCCAGACACATAAGGAGGTGGAGAGATGACGGCCAACTCCTGGCTTGCCTCTGCTGAAGCTGCCCCGTGGGTTTGGGGCGTGTAAGGGTCACAGACCATACGGCAGCTGCCCAACATCTCGTAGTGGGAGGTGGTTTTGGAGCTGTGCACCAGCAAAGGGATGGCCACCAGAAGAACCAGCACCATGGCCACCCCGATGGCAGCCCCAATGACCCTTTTTTTCCGGCTCAGCCTGGAGGCGGCCAGGGTTAAGAAGTCGTCTTCGCTTTTGGAGGTAATGGTGGAAGTTTCTCTAGAGTCAACGATCACCCGGACGGAGGTTCCACCGCCTTGAATGCCCTTCGCGTGATGCTCCACTGCGGCTCCCTGTCCCTCAGAAGGAAGCACTTGTTGACTCACGAAGCCAACTCTGTCCTGAGTGGCCCAGCTCTGCTGCGTCCTCTGTCTTTCTTCCTCCACGAGATACTTGCTTCGCTTTACAGTAGACACTTTGCCTGGCTCATGCTTCCCTTTGAGCAGCAGCAGCAGCAACAGCAGCAGCAGCAGCAGCAGATGTGGTGGAGATGGAGATGGCTAGAAAGGAAGAGTGTGTATGTATTTGTATATGTGTATGTGTGAATATGTATATGTGTGTGTGTGTGTATTTGCCTTCCGTTCTCTTCCCCACTTGAGAACTCAGCTGGTGACCGCGTAGTAGCTCCAGGCGCCTTGTGCCAGATCATATGGTCATCAACAGAAAACCGGAGGGGAAGAGAGTGTGAGAGAGATTTCCCAACAACCGGTTCATCCAGCAGCACCCCTCCCTACCACATGCAAAATCCTTTCCACAAACTCCAGAAGAGAAGATCTGACTGAGCTGCCCAAGATGCAAAAAGTAGCTTTAAGCCAACCAGAGCGACCTCTGGTGCTTCGCGAAGGAGGCGAGGCTCAGCCACTGAGAGATGCCTGCCTGGAGCCTGGAAGTGTCTCATCCCATCCATAGCAGCAGCAACAGCAGCAGCAGTAGCAGCAAGCTTGGGCTTCTGCTTTGCATTCGCATGTGAGCAGGGGCGGACTGTCAGGAGCCAATGTGGGGGGTGGGGTGGGGAGAGGGGCTGGAGGCCTCCATCCTCAGGTGCTGCTGGCGGCGGCGGGGGGGAATCCGTGTGGACAAACATCACTGTCACCTCTCTGTTAAGGGGAAGGCAGGGAGGGGGCCCCTTTCAAAGAGGTGCACTCCCTGTCACTTGCCTGGTCTGGGCACTTGCATTGCACAGTGGAATGACAGAGTATGTGTTCTGTGCTCTCCCCCTACTCTTTCATTCCATCTCCAGGACTGTGCACTCCCTCTGCCTGCATCCCAGCCCACCCCCCAGCCCCGCTGGCATCAAGAGTCATGTTTAAGGATGTGTTTTATATGCCGGGGTTGTATCATTTTCCCCATGCAATTAAGTGCTTTACCTTTGTGCCTCCTTTGCCTTTCTCAGCGGAGATTGATTAACAGCTGACAGATCCAGCCGGAATCTCCTAGAGGGGCTGCAAGCCATCACATTCATTAATTAATCAATTATTTCCCCACTCTCCCCAAACACCCATCTCTCTCTCACACACACACATGCACACACATACTGTACAGAGAAAGGTACTGTGTGCTCTAGTGATTCAGTTTTGTGAGATGATAGGGAGAACATGGTGTGGTGGTACAGCGGGCATACTGGAAACTTTTAAGTGTGTGCAAGTTAAAGAGGTGAAACACACATGTGCATAAGGGAGAGAAAGTGTGCATGCTTCTCTCTCTTTCTCTTCTCCCTCTGCAACTGCTATATAAATATATATGGAAACAGGATAGATGTGTAATTACGGTATACACTCAAAAGAAAGATGATGACATGTGAATCCAAGATGATATGTCTTCATACATGTATCATCCCTTGAAAGTTGTGTACATGTTTAAAGCATGCAGATTGTACATATGAGTCAATGTGATGTCTGGATGTACAGAAATACTTGGATTGTATATGTGATAAGCGAACACACAGTTCAGATATATCCATGTAGCTAGGAATCTACATGTACCTGAAAATGTAGAAGACAGAAGTGGCTTTTATTGAAGCTTGCCTAATTACTTCATTGATCATAAGAGATTTTGGATCAGGCCACAGAGGGGGATGGCTTTATTAAAGATATATGTTATCGAAAAGAGCCAAATTCATTTCACCTTTCACCACAAAGCTGTAATGAACATCTCTAGTCGGTATGCTTTTATGGACAGATTATTATTATTATTTCTTTTTATAGTTTTTAAATGCTGCATGCATATTATCTTGTACATCTGTCTGTCTGTCTATATTTACATCCACATACAATCTAGTTAAACATTTTATTTTTGGTAGGTATTATGCAGAGAGAAGTCCACTGGTTGAATAGGAAAACAGGCATTTTTGTTACATTCATGGGTCGTTACAAACATACTGTGTATGTGACTAGTGTTTCTTGTTTCTGTTTAGAAAAGCTCTTATTTGCATGTCTTTTTGAACGTCCTAATAAATACATACTTCTGTATGAATACATAATTTTGCTTGCAGATATTCAAGGATTTATTTAAATCTGAATGTGCAAATTGTGTGTATCTAAGAGTGTATCTAAGAGTCAGAGAAGTATATGCGCCAATATTTATAAATCAGTTGTATCCCAAATACATATACCATATGCATCTTACATGCATGGAGTAACCAATGTATATGAGTATGCGTTTGAATTGGGTTGGGAGAGTGAGTTTGTGTCCTTGAAATGGGGTGAGAGAATGAGTTTATGTCCTGTCCATCCTGTTCTATTTTGACTTTGTCAGTTATTGTAGGCTGATGCTAGGCATTTAGTGTGAGTTTCAAATGAAAGTATTATAACATGGTTTTCCAAAGTCACCCTGATCTCTCCACTCAAGCTTTTTTTTTAAGCAATCGGTCTTTTTTAAAGAGTCATTACAGCCATCTCTCCACATTCGCTAGGGTTAGGGGCACAGGACCCTGTGAAAGTGAAAAAAGAACATGAATAACTCTAGGCCCTCCCAAACCATATTTAACACACAAAAAAGTGTGATCAGAATATTCAACCCACCATGGTCCTTTGAGGCGTCAGAGTTCCTTCATAAGGCAAATGGGTGGCTGGTGGGGCTTACCGCCACCTCCACTGCTGCCCCACACCATATTTAAGAGGGACTTACAAGCCTCATTCAAAGTTTCTCAGTCCCACAAGGTTTGCAGTCTCTATTTAAAATGGCATAGGGATGGAGCAGAGGTGTCAGCAAATAATCAGTGAATAATCAAATCTGCAAAAGTGAAACCTGCAAATGTGGAGAGCTGAGTGTACTTCAGTTGGATCTAGAGGAAACTTTAAAGAGAATGCAAGACTTGGAATATTGGGTTGAATCCTTCTGAAATTTAGAAATGAGGAATAGCAATGCTACAGAGATGTAAATATCTCTGTCTATCTCTCTTTGCAGTGGTGCCCCAAGAGAAGGGGAATTCATCCAGGAATAGCTAATGGAAAGTTATTCCTCATATAGTGTAGATTGAACTGCTTGGGCTATGGGGTAGCCTCACCTTCGGAGTGCTGTTTGGTAGGGAATCAGTGTGTGACAACATAGACATTGTGTGGTCTCAGATGTGCCAGGATGTTTGTGTTACCAATAAAAACATTGTGAATGACCAACATCAATACTTTTTGCATTTAATTTCCTTCTGACTTCATGGCCTACAATCCCATCCCCAGCTATAAATACTGCATGAATGTATATAGGTATGTATGCATGCATACTTGAAATTCTGGACAACAGTCCTCATCTGATGGAGTGGGCTGTAGCTCACAAAAGTTCAAGAGACAATACATTTGTCAGTCTTTGTGATACCACAGAATTCTGTTGTTTGGCATCCCCCCAAGGGTATCTTGAGTAAGGGTGTTCTTGTATCCTAAGCTTGTGTGATTGAATGTGTGCTAATGCATTTGCCTGTATTGTCTTCCTGTTTTTCTGTATTGCAAGCTTTAGGTGAGTGGTTCTCAGACATTGGTTCTCCAGGTGTTTTGGACTTCAGCTTCCAGAATTCCTGACTGCTGGCCAAGGTGGCTGGGACTTCTGGGAGTTGAAGTCCAAGACATCTGGAGGACCAAGGTTTGGGAGCTGCTGTTTTAGGCTCTGGTGGTAGTGGTAGTGGTAGTGGTACTGGTGGTGCTGGTGGAAGAGGAGGAGAATTGCTGTGAAAAAACAAACAAACAACCTTACACAGATGTTGTAGTGATCCAGTATCTGTGTAAGCTTATCAGGATTATTGATATAATGTTCATTCGCTTTCATGGTGGCACTTGACAGTGTGCATATAAATCCATATCTGAGTATTCAATGTGGATATTTATTTTGGAACCTTTGTTCCAAGCTTATGGCCTAAATCTAATAATCAGCCCTCACAACCTATGAAGTCAATGGGATTTATCTAAGTGTTGACCTACCCTTCAGCAGTAAATTCAGTGGACCTACCCAGTCTGGGATTGGCAGTGGAATTTAGATGTATGATTGTTGTATATAAGTATGCATTAACCTGTATTTTAGTATTTCTTAGTGTGTTAACATCTGCTGCAGATATAGTGCAATCTGTGTGTATTGTATTTAGTTCATATCTTGATATGTACAAATTTTCAACATTGCCTTGTTTTGTGTGTGTGTGAGAGAGAAAGAGATAGCACTGAGTCATCTCAGAAGTTTCCTTTGCTACAGTTTTTGCCCAGGAGGCAACAATCTAGAGAGTCCAATACGTCTCAATAGCAACATGCCTCTCTCTGCCCCTAGCAGCTGTCATTGACTCTCCCACATCTTACTTAACTGAACAGCAAAGCCTTCTGATTCATGTGTGCTCTTTTGCAATCTTTACTGAATTTTACAATCTATTCTTCTTCCGTTTTAAATAACAGGATACTGTTCTTTTATGTACATTTTAGCTTTTGTCCTTGGAAAACCCAGGTGCTTTAATTTCTTTCGAAAGGAATTGAAATCTGCATTTTCGGGGCATTAAGACAAGAAAGAAAAGAAGATGACCAGAAAAATGCCAGTCTTTCTTCTCCCTCACCAACATGCCACTCAAAACAGTTGTTCAGATGCAAACAGGCTGGTGTTAGATCTGTGTAGAGAAAGGGCTATATTCTTTGTGTTCATAAAGGCACTATTCACTCACTTTGAATCCTACTTAAAATGAGGTGAATATGCACCTTGCACTATTTCTTCAGCTTAAGCTTTGTAGGGCCTCTGCAGAGGTGCTCATTTGTGCCTGTGTAAATACAGTGGTGTGATTCTTACTAGAGCCATTTTGATGTACCGGCAGTGTGTGCGTGAAGTGTAGATGTGGCTCATACATGTTATTCTCTCTTTTTCTCTCTCTCTTTATGTGTGCCTGTATGAGGCGGTAGGGGAGAGAGAAAGTTTGTGAGAGAGAGAATGAGAGAGAGAGAGAGAGAGAAACAGAAATGTGAATGCTAGTCTTATCCAAATACCTGTCTTCAGAAACTTTGTACTTTTAGTACATAATGCTTACCTTTGTCCACAGATGAGGACAATAGTGATTTTGTCTAGGTGTTTCTGTATGCATTGGATTTTTCTCTTTGTAAGCCAGCTTTTCTTTGCCTATGCATGTGGTCAGTTTTTCTGCTCCTGTGTTTTGTATATTTGGTGGTAATGGGGGGGGGGTTGGCATGTATTTCTGTGCATGTCGTTGCCTATGTTTGTATTTTTTTCCCTGTGGGAAGTGTATATGGATTGCTTTACCTGTGCATGTCCCTTTGTGTTGGCGCACGTGTCTCCTTTTCTATGTTCCGCTTGGCTGGAGAGATTTTGCTGTGCTCGCATTGTATATACCTTTTTGTACAGTGTCTTCTGGGTGTGTTATTCTTGCATCCATGTGCATGCCTTGGTTTATCTGTTTTTGAGATACTGCTGGCTCTCAATCAGAGTGTGAATACATTTATGTGTCTTGCCCCTCCTGCCTCCTTACCTGGGCAGCCCTGTTCTTCCTTACCTTTGCAATGGTATGTCTAATTTACCAGTATCATTTCAGAATGTGCAGTCCCAGACAGAGTCTTTTCAAAGGGCAATAATCAATCAAGTCAGGATATTAGATGGATTTATGGGTGCTTTATGTGCTGGGATCAATGCAATTCTTAAAAGAAAAAAGAAAAAAAAACAGCTGGCAATGTTTGTGCAGCAAATTACACTCCCCCCCCCTCCACTCAGCACAACCACTGAGCTGAATATATTCTGGGGGATTGTCATAGGATCGATTCTCTGATCTTCAACTCCACCTTGGCTAAAGACGATTGCTATTCCCCTCTTCCCTTCTGGTCTGCTGTGTTTGATGGCAAGTGGAAGTGGGGGGTGGGAGAGCTGTTTGACCAGCTACGAGAGTTGTTGCCTTTGTAGCCCAGGGGCCACCAGAGGAGCTGCATCCCAAGCATGCTCTGCAGGCTGATCCTAATGAGCAGCAACAGCGAATTAATTAGAGGCAAGGAAACAAGGAGGGGAGGAAGGCCTCTGGAACCCATGTTAATTAGCAGGAAGAGCCTGGAGGTTGAGACGTGGCTGGCGCTCAGAGACCCCAAAGGAAAGGCCAAAGCCAGCTCAGTTGCCCTCTGGCAATCCTTTCCTTTGACCAGAGAGGCACAGGAGGAGGCTGGATGTTTTGGAGAATGTCTTTGTCTTTGGTAAAACAAAAACAAGCATGGAATATGATGGTTACCAGTTCCCTTGTCTAATGGTTCTTCCAGACTGGTCTGATGAAATGTGGGTTCTCATGATACAACTCCTTGGCTTCTGCCAGGTTTTACTGGGTCTTGTCACTTCAGCGTCCACTTGTTACATTCTTGTAGGGAGCTGTTTGTAGCAATTCCTTGGATCTGCGCTAAGGCACTTCCATTTTTTTTAAAAAAAAACCTGTGGCATGATTTTTTGAAATGGCCCTAAGGTTTGAAGGTCAAATTTTCTCCTCTCTGATTTCTTTTTTTTTTTAAGTTATAGTGCAAAAGTGCCATTTTACTAATGCATTGTAATACTCCAAAAAGTTATTTAAAAGGCAAAAGGGAATATATTGTTCTTGCCATGTCTCAAAATTAAAAAGAAACCCACTTGAGAGTGAAACAAAAATGCTGCAGCTGGTGCCAAGAATTGCCAGAAAATAATCTTGGACAAAGGAAATACTGTTTTTAGATGATAGACGGACAGACAGCAACAAATACCACAACCTCTTGATACATTTGTCTTATCTGGAGGAGATCTATGTCCGTGGCTGAAGGACTGCAATGCATGCAACAGCAATAGCAAACTCAAAGCTTGGGAAACTTAGATTTTTGGATGTAACTCCTGGAATCCCTCAACCAGCATGATCTGTCTTTCTGGGAATTGTGGTACACAAAAGTAACATTTCATAGCCCACTTTGCACTGACCCTATCTCAAGACTACTTCACAGTACAATCGAATCAAATTGGAGAGCTGAGTGGGTTCGTGCCTACTTTGGCATACAGGTAGACAACCATATGTGACAGTTTCCACCAGGCCCTCAGCTTACAGTTCAATTCATATTGCCTGTCCTATGGCTTGACTTGCTGGGTAGTGGTATAGTCCCCTGTGAGCCTTGCTCAAAGTTAAACACCCATTATATGAAGATGAACAAACACTCCACAGATTCTCTCCTCCAATCTTGCTAAATACTCTGATTTAGCAGTGGGAGATTTTTCTTAGCATCTGTCAAGAGACTGCTTTCTTTTCCTCTGAGCTTTCTACTGGGCCATCACTTATCTGCCCAGATGATGTCGCCCTAGCAAGTGATCCTATTATCTCATGGACCACTATTTTGTTTTCTAGCCATTGAACTGCTGATGCACTTGCTGGAACACAGAGATTCTTATTCCTGCATGTGCAGTGATTTCCTCCTCTGTTGGAACTGTGGTTCTGTGAATGTCCCACGAGCCTTTAACGGTACCAGTAGCACCAGTATGTGATGTCGTTCTCTCTTGCCTTGTTGCTCTCATTCATATAGTCCACCAATTTTTGTTTTCCACTGCCTTTTTCCTTCTGAAGCTATACCCTCATCTTCTCCAGTGTTCAAACTTATTTTTCTTTAGAAATATCTGTCTCTCCTATGAGGCCAGCCTCTGGCCACAAGGCTGCACTGACTTCTTTCCATTACAGTGCCACTACACATAGTGCTAGCGAAGGTATGTTTCCTTTGCAGAAAGATTAAACACACATGCACACACATTAGGAGAGGAGCCAGTGACCTCATGGGGGACAGTCTGGGTATTGCTAATGTACAATAGACAGGTACTATGACACCATGATAAGACACTTGGCAAGGAAGGCAGAATTAATGGCAAGTGTCACCAAAGTATCTCATGGCCACTTGTGCTCCTAAAACAAGCATCACCAGATTGGTACAAAGGGTATTCATGAGTATTTGCACTGTTAAAATGCCATTGACTTTGGTGCTGGGAGAAAGAAGTATCTCCTGCCAAAAAAAGGGGATACAGAAAGACCCCAAGAATCTGTTCACCATGACTTTTGGGTCAATGACTAGTAAACAAACTCACAGTATGGAAAGGGGAATTGTCTTACCAGTTTAATAAAATGAACTTGATCATTTAGTTATTGACTGGATTGTTAATAGTTATTGGGCTAGGTAGAGACTAGCCAAATGCAGTGGTAAAGCACTTGCTTTGCATGCGGTACCCAACTTTAGCCCCTGGCATCTCCATTTCAGAGGGGCTCAGATATTCCAGCTGGGGAAGTCACAGTAGAACTGGGGAACTGGTTGCAGAGCCAGTGTCCTGACTCTCTCTTTGAGGCAGCTTTATATGCTTAATCATTCCTGCTCCCAGCATCCCTCTGCTGTTCCCTCTGGTATCTTCTTTTTGCGCATGTTAATAATAGTTGGCCTTGCCGGTATGTGGATCAAAATGTTCTTCCCTGCTGCAGAAGGGGAAACTCAGGGCTGTTTTAACCTTTATAAAGAAACTAGCAAAATGTTCATCTTTACGATGGATGCTCTGCACATTTCAGTTGGTGTCTGCGTGTGTGCATTTTGGTGTGCAGAGCAGGGGTGGATATCATGTGGTCCCTAAGGCTGTCACTCCTAGAGTGGTAAATCACCTTTTCAGACAAGTTGGACCCCTGCCCCAGCACACTCCTTTTAACAAGACAATTTTCCTCTACCGAGCTAGAAACCTTCTGGCCACATGGAGGCTTGACCCCACCCACTCCATTTTCTGCTGTTAGTGGGGAGGAACTTTGTCCTACCCCTGCTTGGTCCTGGGGCAGAGAATTGGAACCCAAACTCTTGGGGCTTCCTCTTTCCTGATGTAGAGGCAGAAGGAGGAGGGAGAGCATATATGTCTTGTGTGGACCTCAGGAAAGTTGTCCAGTGTGCACTGTGACCCAGGGGCACATTGTTTCCCTCTGTGATATTCCAACCATGGAGAGCCAGGTGACCAGGTAATTTTGCCCTCCCATCAGACAGGCGTTCTGGAGGCCATAGTTTTTTGATCCCCTAGTATATAGATATAGTTAGTGTAGATTAGTTTAGTACTACTTTTGGACAAGTGCTGTTGTTTATTTTCCTTTGGTTGTGTGTGCATATTATTTTGTATACTCTTAAATATTTGAAGGGATGCTATGTAGAGGAGGGAGTGGGCTTGTTTTCTGCTGCTCCAGAGACCAGGAAAAGGAGCAATGGATTCAAGCTGCAGGAAAGGAGATTCCACCTGAACCTCAGGAAGAACTTCCTGACAGTCAGGGCTGTCCGGCAGTGGAATATGCTGCCTTGGAGTGTAGTGGAGGCTCCTTCCTTGGAGGTTTTCAAGCAGAGGCCGGATGGCCATCTGTCGGGAGTGCTTTGAGGGTGTTCCTGCATGGCAGGGGGTTGGACTGGATGGCCCCTGTGGTCTCTTCCAACTCTACGATTCTATGATTCTATGATTCTAAGTGTATTGCTTTTATTTTTATAAACTTTGTGTGCACTTAATAAAAATATATTTAAAAGAAAGACAGTTGATCTCAAAGATAGAATTCCTTTTAGGGCTAGAAATAATTGAAGGACACCCATTTATTCATATAGTGAAAAAAATAGAAAGTGAAATCCACGATACGGTGATACTTCTGTTGGGGAAACTGAAAAGTGCAAAATACATCATGTAAATTTGTAAAGTTTTATTAGTTTCTTCACCAGGAAAAGGTGTTAAAAATCATACAGCAAAAGAAAAATGACAATGTTAAATACACAGGCCTACATTTTATATCAGATGTTACTTCTGTTGTAGGTAAAGATTGTCTTGAGGGCCACTCCCTTTCTTGCCCATGTGGAGACAGGGGACAAAGAGCACTAAAAGACAGACAATGAAATTTCAAATCCATTTGCAGCAGCGAAGTAACTTACATTGGGATCCAGGGTATCTCTATACTATGCTGCATAGGTAAAATTTGCCAATTGTGGTCCAAATGAAAGAGTTTTACCTTTGTTGGAGATAAACATTTAAGTCCTGGTAAATCAGCTCTTTCTTGTTAACGTTTTCATGGTTGCAGCTAGATTCAGTATCTTCAGATCCAGGAAACATAACAGGTGTAACTGATCGTAATTGGTCACACACTTTGGAATGTTAAGAACTGAATTATATGTTTATTTATTTGGGTTGTTTGTATGCTGCCAGTCAGTTTTATAACTTGCAGGTTGATTCATGTCAATCCATAGAAAACATAACACAATAGAATTAATTGAAAAGAAGCTGATTTTAAAAAATAAGTACCTCAGTTTGCAGAAATATTTAAAAGCAACCAATTTAAAACTAGCAAGGTTAATTCAAAAATTGTCAAGTGTCATAAAAACTAGTTCAGTTGACAGGCAAGAATGACCACAGGCAAAAGAGGGCAGCCCCCTTGCCTCTTTAAGAGCTAAGTAGAACATGTGAGTGCCAGCATGGTGTAGTGATTTGAGTGCTGGGCTACTACTCTGAAGACCAGAGGTTGATTCCCTGCTCAACCATGGAAATCTATTGGCTGACCCTGGGTGTGTCTTATACATTCTCAGCCCCCCGAAAATCCCTTTAGGGTCTCCATAAGTCAGAAATGATTAGAAAGAACACAACCACAAGAACACGTGTCAGCAGATCAAGATCTGCCAGTAGATCTCTGTGTGATCCACAGTAGATCACCAAGGATTTCTGGTTCCCCATTTTCTGACAACGGCAGCAACAAAATGATTCCTCCCATCCCAGTTTGAAGTCAGAACTAACAAAAACTTGGGGCAACCAGGAGCAGATTTGTGTGAAGTCTCTGCTCAGCTCAAATATTCAGATCAAACTTCTGGGCTCAAATTTTATTAGTTCTGAAAATTAATTGTTTAATTCTAATTCTTTCTAGAAAAGCTCTACATCACTCCTCTGTACTCTAGTTTCAAAGAGATCTAGAGTCCTGTCTGTGCTATAGAATTAAATTGATTCTCAGTCCCCATGTTCTTGGAGTCTCTTCTTACTATCTACATGCTTTTGCCTAGAGATGGGACGAATCCAGAATTTTCCAAATCCAAATCCCTGGAAGGTTCTGGGAATCCATGAATCTTATGAATCTTGAATCTTTCGAGTCATTTTTTTAAAAAAGGGTTTAAAAAGCAAGGGAAAGAAAGCACTTCTACTGAAAAGTATTTTTGAAGCAGAATTTGACATCTTTATGCCACAATTTTCATGCGCCTGGGGTCCACCATCCAATCAGGCCTTTGGCAGGCCCCAGAGGTGCCAATTTTTAAAAACATATGCAAGCTCAGGCTCCTGGGTGTGCCGGGAATTGGCGAACACCGGACTTACACGCCCCTGCAGACTTGATGCTGGGCGCTCACGCGAGCTCAGGCTCTGGGGCATGCAGAGATTCGGCGATCGCTGGTGGATTCGAAAGATTTGATTCACCCATTTTGGCCCAGGATTCAGCTCTGCGAATCTCAAATCCTTCCCAAGGATTCGAGGATTCACAGATTGGGTTGGCCCATCCCTACTTTCACCAGATTACAGATCCCAAGATTAATTAGGGCAGAGCCTTGATGGCTAAAGTGGTATGGGTCTAAATACCCTAAAGCCTCCAGATCCTGTCTGATTGTGGAAACTAGGTAGGGTCAGCCCAGGTTAATAGTTGGGTGGGAAACCACCAATGAATTCCAGGTGCTGTGGGCTATATTTCAGAGGAAGGAACTAGCAAAACCACTTATGAAAACCTTATGAAATTAATGGAGTCACAATAAGTCAACAGGCAACTTGAAGGCACATACTCAGTTCATGTACACTTTATGTCTTTTGCACCAGGTACTGTTGGTGGATTTTGAAATCCTACCTTTTTCTTTTTCTTTTCCTTTTTAAGTAGAGAGGTCATTATGATACTAAGACACATTAGGGAAAATCTGCCTTCAGGAAGAGGTGCTGTTAGGGTGGGTGCTGTTTTTTTCTCTATCTACTTATCACTGCTTTGTTGTCTGCCCAAATCATTGTATGGCCACATTTCATTTCATTTTTTCCCTGCCTTTTTTCCAGTGTGGGACTCAAGGCAGCTGATATTTTCTCATTTTAAATCATAACCCGCCACTGCTAAAACTGTACCAAAGCAGCATCATGGTTGATGGTCAGCTGTGTGAATGGTGGAAGAAATGTGATCTGAGGACCTAGTTAAGTGTCTAGTGTGCCCTAACCTCAACTGAATATTGGTGTGAGCCTCCTCAGTCCAAATCTTGCTGTAGAGATTTGTGAGCATTATGAGCAACTGACAAGAATCTGTGAGTTGTGCTGGGATGTTACCCTCCACCTTCTCCACAGAGTGACAACTTTGCTTGCAAAGTTATGTAAAGTTTTTGAAACAGAGTAGAGCTGAGAGCTGGATTTGCTGTGAAGCAGTAGCACAATCACAGTCTCCTGTCAGTATATGTCTACTCCGTGCCATTTTGGATGTACTGGTATGTTGCTGATATGATACGAGTGGATGTAGTGATATGTAGCTGTTAAATCTTCCTGGCTGGATTTTTATAGTTACCACCAGTGCACACTAATAGTGTCTCTCTGCTTAAGGAGCAGGGAATAAAGAGAAGAGGTGGCTGTTTACTACCTGGGAGTGCCAACTTGTGGACCTTCAGATGTTTTTGGAATATAGCTATCATCATCCCTACTCAGATTAGCCACTGGTGAGGGATGATGGGAGCTACAGGCCAGTGACTTCCAGAAGATCTCAAGTTGCCCGTCTGTGGCTTACTGAGATTGCTTCTCCTCATGCAGTTGGTTTCTTTTCTTTCAAAGGAAAACTCAACAGGAGTATAGCATCCAGATCAAGGGAAGTAGTAGAGCTATTCTGTTCTGCTTTGCTTAGAATTGGAATACTGAGTACAGTTTGGGCACTACAGTTCATGGCCACATTGTTCAAGAAGGACATTGACAGGCTGAAATGTGTCCAGAGGAGGGCAACCAAAATGATGAATGGTCTGGAAACCAAACTCTGTGAGGAACATGGGGAGCTGGGTGTGTTTAGCTTGGAGAAGGGAAGACTGGGAAACGATATGATAGCCATAAATACCTGAAGGTGTGTTGTGTAGGAGGTGGAATAAGCTTGTTTTCTGCTGCTTCAGAAAACAGGACATGAACCAATGGTTTCACATACCAAGAGACAAGATTCTGTTTAAATGTAGGAAGAACCTTCTGGTGATAAGAGTCATTCAACAGTGAAATAGCCTCAGAAGGTGGTAGATTCTGCTTGATGGGAGGTCTATAAACAGAGGTTGGATGGACATCCCTCAACTGTATTTCCTGGGTGGCAGGGGTGGACTAGATGCCTTTGTGGTCCCTTCCAACTCTTCCATCTATGATTCTGGGGAAATAAAAGCAGCAGGGTTAAGCACTTGTTTTCAGAGATATATTTCATGCTCTGTTTAGTTAGGCCATGGATCTTTCTCCCTGTCCTGGTTCTACTTTGTGCCCTGTTTTGGTCTCTGTTTAAATCTGAATTCTCATCACTGCAGAGAAATAGAGTCCTCAGTTGTTCTTTAATTCATGACTTTGTGATTTGTAATTCATGACTTCATTATTTTGATATTTAAGCCACTAGGATTTCAGACAAACGGTATATTTTACAAGGTTGCTCATTAAATGTCCCAAATAGCCAACAATAAAGTCCCCACTTGCCAATTACAAATGATGGCCTAAAATTTTGGTCCCATGGAGACACAAAGTTGTGTAATGGTATACAGTTTGGTTTCTTGCTGACATCATGTATGTGCACTGCTATAATGCCTCCTGCATGTTTTGATTCTGTGGTAACATTTTTTCAACTCAGATTATGCAGTTGGAACTGGACTCAGTGTGGTTCATGATGGCAGAAATGCATTAAGGAAGTGTCTTGGTGAACACTGCCCCCTTTTTTTTGGCAGATCCGATGCTGCACAGTGGATCATCATCACCACTGTGTTGTGTCTGAAAGTCATGACTCTTGCTGATGAAAGGAGCCAATTTATGCTTCTCTAACAGCAGATCATTTGCATTTGCAGTGATGCAGCAACCATTATTGTCCATCCTAAATGCATAGCAGTCACTAAATCTGCTAGATTAAATTTCAGAGCAGGAAAAAAGTAACCTTTCAGACCACAGTTCTCAGAATGCCCCAGCATCAGTGCTGGCCACGATCACTAGAGAATTCAGGAAGCTGTAGTCCAGAGTAGTCTTTCCCGAGCTCTGCATTACTTACAGCAAGACCAGCTTTACTGTGAAGTGATAGGAAATAAACAGCAACAGATTCTAGAGGAGATGCCATCTTTGCCTCTCTAGATTTCAGGGTTTTTTTAAAAAATGTGCTTGGAGGGTTCAGCTTTGATGTTATTTTTCAAGTGCAAAGATAACTGGGGTGTCCTATGACTTAGGCTGTGAACTGTGGGCTATGTTTGTTCTCTTGTCATAGAATCATAGAACCATAGAGTTGGAAGAGACCCCAGTGGCCATCCAATCCAACCCCCTGCTATGCAGTAACCCACATCAAACCATTCCCAACAGATGGCCATCCAGCCTCTGCTTAAAAACCTCCAAAGAAGGAGACTCCACCACACTTCGAGGCAACATATTCCACTACCAGACAGCTCTGACCGTCAGGAAGTTCTTCTTGAGGTTCAGATGGAATTTCCTTTCCTGTAGCTTGAATCCATTGCTCCTTGTCCTAGTCTCTGGAGTGGCAGAAAACAAGCCCACTCCCTCCTTGACATGACATCCCTTCAAATATTTAAATGTGGATATCATGTCACCTCTTAACCTTCTTTTCTGCAGACTAAACATACCCAGATCCTTAAGCCGCTCCTCATAGGGTATGGCTTCCTTCTTGTGTTCTAGATTTTCCTTTTCTCTCTGGCATAGGGTGAGTAATCTCCAGATTTTTTGGCCTCTAGAACCTGTCAGCCCCACTCAGCTTGGCCAATGGTAAATTATAGTAAGTGTGACATTTGCCATCAAAAGAAATAGTTTTGGGGTGTCTGCCTTTTTGACAGACCATGCTGTTAGACAGCTTCTGTAGGCATGGAATGACACCATATAGTTCAAATAGGCATAGAGCACATTAAGATATCTCTTAGTATAGACAAGAGGGTTCATTGAATAATTTAGTTCAGCCTGGCATTTTGTTGGATAAGAGCATGAGCTCATTTAGTTTCTTGTAAGAATCTTTGGGCCCAGTTTAGAAAATCTGGAAGGGATAGCCAGTCTGTCTTCTCTCAGTGCCTCTAGAAGGTGGGGTGATTCCTATTGCTAATTAAACCTTCTAATTTTCCACATGCCTGGGACTTCCAGATTGGAAGGTACCATATATACACACATGACTTAGGACATAATGGCTTCTAGGGAGCTCCTTCTGTAGCCTGGGGACTCCAGCTATCATGGTGTGAGGAGATGGACATTTTCTCTTTTGTAAATATCTGCTGCATCTATAAAACACCAACAAATCTAATTAGGTAGCAATGACTTTGTCTGAATCTGATTGCTGTCAAAAATCTGTTTTGGCCTGGTGGCCCTTATCAGGACCTGACATTACATAAACGGCTGTGGAGGCTGTAGTCCAATAACCTTAACAGGGAAAGAGTTCCCATTCCCACTGTGGTGCTTCCAATATTTAGAGTGGTGAATTTACAAGATGTGATGATACTTTCTAATTTGCCATTGTGCTTTTGTTGACGGTGCTCTGGTGGTACTGAGAGATAGAAGATCACACTTTGCCTGCCAAGTGAAGGACAGTGAAGTGGGGGCCTTTCTAGCCTCCTTAGGAAGGGAGTTGCAGAGCCTAGGTGCAGCTACTGAGAAGGTACGGAAGGAAAAACTAATTGAACTGTTGTTTGCCATTAAGTTTCATGGCAAACCCATGGTGAATTAGACAAATTGATGTTTAGATAGTTTCCCAAAATCTGTGTATTTGGATGAAATATGTATTAGGCCAGCCAAAACGGGCACAATTACACACACATACCCCACACGCACACAAAAGCAAGCCTTTAGGACTTCCAGATCTCTTCGTCAGGTTAGCGGCTACCAACGTTGGCTGTGGAGAGAGGAAATAATAATACAGTCAGCCCACCATATCTACGGATTCTATATCCACAGATTCAACCAACTACAGCTTGAAAATATTCCAAATAAATAAATAACATAAAACTTTGATTTTTGCTACTTTATATAAGAGACACCATTTTATTACACTATTATACATAATGGGACTTGAGCATCCACGAATTTTGGCATCCATAGGATGGTGGTGGTGGACTTGGAACCAAACCCTAGTGGATACCAACAGCCCACTGTATGCAGTCATGGTGTCTGGACAGTATCCTGAGATGGAATGAGGGAGGTGTGGTCTGTGATGCTATCACTAAAATAAGCTTGATGATGAGCAAGTGCAGCAGCCACCAGTTTGGGAAGTATGTATTGGCAGTTAACACTGTTGTTGTTGTGTACCTTCAAGTTGTTTCTGACATATGGCAACCCTAAGGAGAAACTATCATGGGGTTTTCTGGGGCTGAGGGTATGTGATGCACAAAGGTCACTCAATGGGTTTCCACGGCCAAGCAGGAAATCGAATCCTGGTCTCTCTTGGTGTTTAATATACATAAATTACAAAAATACAAACAACAGATATGACACTGATCAGGACTGCAGCAAGGAGGGAGGAATAGTTTTACCCTTCTCTCTTTTGCTATAATCCTGTAAAAAAGGGAATTGTTAAATTTCCTCTGCTTTCCTGCTGCAGTCCTGATAAAAATTCCTCTTCTGAAGCTGTTGAGTTCAGAGAAAATTCCTAGATTATTGATGATAACAGTGTAATTAAAGTTCCAGTCTTTTCTGTATGTGATTCTGGTAGCCCTCTCCCTGAACCTAGCAAATATTGTTAGCATTAAGCAACAACAACTCATGAGTTAGATGTTGCAGGAAGTGGGGGGCAGGACTGTGGCAGTGTTACGTGCAATGATATTATCTTAACAACATTAATGGATTTATTTATTTAGTTTATGTCATCCATAGTAAACCCCCCCACCAAATCCTAGGATAAGCTGACAAAAACAGGAAATAGACAAAGCTTTACAACAATGTAATAAGAGAAGCAGCACTTGAAATATCAGGTATAAGGGCTATGAGTCATGCTGACCTTTTATGCCACCTGTCCCTTTGTTCCAGTATGCCTTGGTTATTAAAGGGGTGGGGAAATGAAGCAGTCATGGGCAAATTCATTGTTCCAGTGATCTGTCTGAAAATCACCTTTAGAATGGAACTGAAATGGGTGCACGTATACTTTAGGTTTGGATAACTGTTTCTGGTTGGGATTTGTGAGGTAGGACTCACCTAAGGCAGGGTTAGGAGAAGAGAACTGCAGTCCTGTGGGCTTATTCCATATTAACTTTTCACTCTGGGCTCTTAGAAGTTTTAAAAAAAAGTAATCTCAAAGATTCCTTAATCTACCTTGTATAGCAAGAAGAGACAGAGTGTGTGCAACTGGTGACCCTCCAGATAGCATTAGATTGAAGCTCCCATCAGCCTTAGACTGCTAGCATGTAGTGAGAGAAGTTGCATCCCAACAACTCCTGAAAGGCCACAAGTTGCCAACCCCACCCCTGCTGTGAATGATGTCCTGAACTTTCCATTTCTGGGGGAATGTGAAGTATGAAATACCAGCTGGCAAACTGGACATTTCTTGGAAGAAGGCCTTAATTGGAGCCAGCCTACTAGGGATCAGCCTTGGAAAAACTGGTCTGAGGTCCAGGGCTGACTCCTAGAATGTGTGAATACATAACAGAAGGGAGGGCTCTGAGCATCTGTGGCTTGCCCTGCTCACCTGTGAGCCACCATAATGAAGCAGTTCCTGCACAGCCCATAGCCCTGTACTGTGGTATCTTCTGAATTAGTAGTAAATGAATGCACCAAGTTTATTGTTTTCCTAGTCTTGCAAAGCAGAACCAAATTCTAGTTTAGCTGCATAATGTTCTACAGAGCTACAGATTCTTTTTGTGTCATTCTGTTTCTTCTTCGTGGTCTCTGTGCCTCACACATTAGGAGCTTTCGCGCCTGCGCGGTAGCGTTCAAAAGATTCTAGAGCTTAGTAGCTTGGCGGGAACCCCTCCCCCATGCCGGTACTGCGCATGCTCCTCCCGCCGAGCAACGGTCACTCCCCAGTTCTTTTTCGTCCGCTGTTGCGAACGGAAGGTTCTTGGCTTCTCTCTTGCAGTTTTTACCTTGGCTTGGCGTTTGTTCGGATTTTGGATCGTTTTTGGCTTCTCTTACGGATTTTGGACTTCGGATTTGGTATTTGGATTTTCTTCCCCCTTCTTCTTCGTCCTTCTTCATCTTTTTCTTGAACTCTAAACTTCTCCATTCTATGTCTGCACTTTTCAAGAAGTGCTCATCGTGTGGGCGGAAGGTCGCTCTCTCTGACAAACATTCGGAGTGCCTCTTCTGTTTGGGCGAGACCCACAACACCAGGTCTTGCTCCATCTGTCGTGAGTTTACCTCCCAAACCCTCCGTAATTGATCATCGCGACTTAAATCCTATTGCTGGGAACAGTCGCTGAGGGCAAGGGAAGTGACTCCACGTGCGATGATGTCAGAGGCACCGAGAGCGACCGTACCATCTACAGCAGCAGCGGCTGCCCTGCCATCCACTCTGTCGGTATCGGGCTCGGTACCGACGTCGAGGACGCCCATCTCGGTGCTCCCAAGGATCCCCAAGTTATTGGCGGCAGCTAAGACATCGAAGGGGACTCCTGCAACCGAGAAGGCCTCTGCATCTTCTAAGTCACTAACTGCAGCACAAAAGAAGCGTCCTGCTTCAGAGAGAGCAAAGGAGAAGGAGAAGGAGAAGGAGAAGAAGAAAAGGAGGAAGGAGAAACGTCACTCCCCGCCTCGGGAGGCCCGTCCTCTGACTCCGCCCCCCACTCAGCTCGTGGAAGGACAGGAGCAGCCGTCGGAGCACTGCGAGATTGTTGAGCTGTCCGATGAGGAGCAGTTCATGGAGGACTTGCCCCAAGAGGACCAGCCCGCCTAGCCTTTGGAGGACCCGCCTGTGTTAACGGCGGTTGAGCGCTCATCGAGTCGCCGCACATTGGCAGACCGACGAGAGCGGGAGATGGACTACCGTCCGGCCTTGCCCAGGCAACGCTCAGCCTCGGGCAGAAGTGCATCCCGCTCCCCGGAGCGGATGGTTAGGCTGCCATCTCCCTGGCGCTGGGAGGTGCGTGACGATCCACACCCCCGTTCCTCTGACTCACGCTGCACCTCGGCCTCTCATATCGCCAGGTGCGTCCGTGAGTGTGAATGGAGAGAACGGCCAGCGCCTTACCGTTCCCACTCTCCATCGTACTGGGATCGGTACCATCCCGACCCCAGGCGTTGGGTGCCTCACAGGCGTTCTCAATCGCCAGCAAGAGAAGCTCGTCAGTCTCGTTCGCCGACTAGGGAGGCTCATAGGTATGGCCGCTCCTGTAGTTGTTCACCTAGGGACCATCGCCGGTATGAGCGCTCCTACAGTTGCTCCCCGTCTCCCCGTTATCGGAGATCGAGAGAGCCTTCACCGCATTACCGAGCCGTGTTGCCTCCACCAAGGGTTACCTCCACTGCGACCTGGCCAGTGGAAATGACCTCGATGCGACCGGCCCGTCAGGCCACTACCGTGACCGTGGCGACTAAAACGGTGAGGTCGGCGGTCCTCCCGGTGAAATCCTCATCTACATCGAGGACTGCCACTGTGACAAAGACAACCATGACGGCGGCGGCAACGGCAGCAGCTACTCCAGCTGCGGCGGCACATCAGTCCCCCGAAGGGTGTCCAAGGGCCCATCTCAGAAGCGATCGGCTGAGAGGTCTCAGACTTCATCCTCTGAGTCCTACGAATCCGGCGAAGAGTCTTCGGACTCTACTCCAGCCTCTCATGAGTCACCACCGCTGGGCTTCGGGGACCCTATACTGGAGTCAGCGCCAGAGGACGTCCAACAGTTCTCTGCCATCTTGCTCCATATGGCAGCGACCTTGGGCCTCAAGGTGACTGAGCCAGAGCCGGAGGATGACGATCCCATCTTCTCTTATGTGGAGACTAAACAGCAGGCCACCGCTCCACTGCCGATTTTGCTGAAGCTCCTCAAGGTCGTGAAACAGCCCTGGGCTAAACTGGCAACGGCTCAGCCCATACCTCAGCGACTGGAGCACTTGTACCGGACGCAGAAGGAGAAGGCGGACTTCCTCTTCAGCCATCCGGCACTGAACTCTATTGTTGTTGAGTCCTTGCAAGTCAAGGGAGGCAACAGGGCGCATACGACACCGCTGGACCACGAAGGTCGTAAGTTGGATACCTTCGCCAGGAGGTTCTATTCCGCCTCCTCGCTTCACATCAGGATGTCCAACACGCAGGCTTGCCTCGCAACATACCTGCAAAACATCCTTGACCGGTTCGCCCCTCTCTTGACAGCGGCTCCCGAGGAGAACCGCTCGGCCACCAGCCAGCTCTACAACGAGGCTGTGGCTATAGCCAACCAACAGATAGTCTCCTCGAAGCACGCCGTGGAGGTCGCTTCGAGGGTGATGGTCGGTTTGGTTGCGCTCCGCCGATATGCCTGGCTGCGGTCGTCCGGACTGCATGAGGACAGCCGGAAGCAGATTGAGGACCTCCCCTTTGACGGTGAGGGGTTGTTCAACGCCGCGACCGACGAGACCGTGGACTCCACAGTCAAGGCGCGTCTCACCGCCAAGAAGATGGGCATGCACCAACTGTCCCAGGTCTGTCGGTCTTCCGGCTCCCGCCAGTCCTGGCGCAGATCCTCATTCTCCTCTTTCCAGCAGCGGTCCCCTCAATCTGGACAGTCCCGACTGTCATCGGTCTCGTCGGCGTGAAGATCGTTCAGGCGACGTCCGGCTACGTCGTCGAAGAAATCTTCGTCCAACAACAAGTCCAGGTTTTGACCGCCCACGCAGGCTGCCACCGCACCCAACCTTCAGCCTCCCAGCAGCTTTTAAAGATCGACTGAGCTTGGCAAGACATCTTGCGGAGTGGTGCCACGTCACCACGGACTCTTGGGTGCTTTCCATCATCCGTCTTGGCTGCGCCATAGAGTTTCAAGATATTCCACCGTGAGGCGTCTATTCCTCCACCCCAGCCAGCTCGGTCCTGCTGGAAGAGATCCAGTCCTTATTCCAAAAAGGGGCGATCGAGCGACTTCCGTCTTCAGCCCGCAGCACCGGCTTCTTTTCCCGGTACTTCACGGTACTGAAGGCAGACGGAACCCTTCGACCCATTTTGGACCTCAGAGGGGTGAACGAGCACATCTGCCCCAAAAGGTTCAAGATGGTGACGCTATCCTCGATCCTCCCTTTCCTTCGTTGAGGGGACTGGTTCACCTCCATCGATCTTCGGGATGCTTACTTCCACATAGCCATTCACCCGCAGCACAGGTGGTACCTATGGTTCACAGTCGACGGCACCTGCTACCAGTACAAGGTGCTTCTATTTGGACTCTCGACCGTGCCCGGGGTCTTCACCAAATGCATGGCCCCAGTGGTATTCTATCTGCGGACGAAGGGCGTCTCCATTTATCCCTACCTGGACGATTGGCTGTTGGTGGCGTCCTGCAGACAAAAACTCTACGACGACACCCACCGGACCTTGACTCTCTTGACCTGTTTGGGCCTCCAGGTCAATCCGAAGAAGTCCCACGTTGAGCCGGCGAGGGTGCTTGACTTCATCGAGGCGACGCTAGACTCGATATCGGCCAGGGCCTACCTACCGGCGGACAGGGCAAGGACTCTACGTTGAGCCACGTCGGCAGCTTACATTGCCCTGATGCTGTCAGCCAGGAGGATCCAGCAGCTCCTCGGCTACATGACTTCCATGACTCCCGGCTACGTGCAAGGCCTCTCCAGCACTGGTTTGTCCAAGCATTCGACCCGCTACAAGACGACCAGGGCCTAAGACTACAGTTGCCTGCACAGGTTCGTCCTTCCCTGCTGTGGTGGCAGTCTTACGACAACCTCCTGTTGGGGATGCCTGTCAGGGAGGTGGCTCCACAGGTCATGGTGACAACAGACGCCTCCCTCTATGGCTGGGGAGCCCACTGCCTCTCACCATATTGGTTGCCCTCCTCTGGACTTGCTCCAGCTTGTCAATATCCTTCTTGAATTGGGGTGCCCAGAACTGGACACAGTATTCAAGATGGGGTCTAACCAAAGCAGAGTAGAGTGGTACCAGTACCTCCCTCGATCTAGACACTATACTCCTATTGATGCAGCTGAGAATTGCATTGGCTTTCTTGGCTGCCGCATCACACTGCTGACTCATGATGCGCCAGTTAAACAGTTCCTGAAGGGCCTGCAGCACCTGTACCCGCCGGTATCGCTGCTGCTACCACTGTGGTCGTTATCCCAGGTGCTATCACAGCTGATGAGATCGCCCTTTGAGCCCATGGCGACCGCTGATGACAGGCTGCTCACTATGAAGACCGCCTTCCTGGTTGCTGTCACCTCGGTCAGGCAAGCAGGGGAGCTGACAGCTCTACGGATAGACGAGCCCTACCTCGTCTTTCACAGAGACAAGGTGGTTCTTCGGCCGGACATTTTTTTTTTTACCAAAGGTGGTGTCCAGTTTCCATCTCAGTCAGGACATCATCCTGCCGACCCTCTTCCCAGACCCAACGACACCGTTGGAGCGGTCCCTACACTCCTTGGATGTCCGTCGGGCTCTTGCCTTTTACAAAGACAGGACTGCTCCCTTCCGACAGACCCTGCACCTTTTTGTGTGCTATGGAAGACGTCGAAGGGGCCACAAGGTGTCCACCCAGCGCTTCTCCAAGTGGGTGGTACAGACTATACAGCTGGCGTATGAGCTCACTAGGAAGCCTCCGCCAGCTTTTCTTCAGGCCCACTCTACCAGAGCTGTGGCGACATCTGCAGCCCTCCTGTGAGGAGTTGACTTGCATGAACTCTGCCGTGTGGTGACCTGGTCCCAACCATCGACCTTTGTGCGCCACTACAGGCTCGACTGCCGGTCTTGCAGAGATGCTCGGTTTGAACGTGAGGTGTTGGCTTCCGTTCTCTAGGACCTGACCCACCATCCAACCGGTAAGCTACACAGTCTCCTAATGTGTGAGGCACAGAGACCACGAAGAAGACGAACAGGTTGCTTACCTGTAACTGTAGTTCTTCGAGTGGTCATCTGTGCCATCACACATACCCGCCCTTCCATCCCCTCTTTTTCAGGTCCGTGGGTTTCTATGGCGGACCACAGAACTGGGGAGTGACCGTTGCTCGGTGAGAGGAGCATGCGCAGTACCGGCATGGGGGAGGGGTTCCCACCAAGCTACTAAACTCTAGAATCTTCCGAACGCTACCGCGCAGGCACAAAAGCTCCTAATGTGTGAGGGCACAGATGACCACTCGAAGAACCACAGTTACAGGTAAGCAACCTGTTCATACATTGCACTCAGAGTGTTTCAGAGCAAAGGATGAAAAATCATATAAAAAGCTGTTGTTTTCCACACAATCCTTCTATAAAAGACTGCTGTCAATGATTTTATGAAAGGCACTTAATAAGATGTCAATACAAAAGATTAATACAATTCATTCATAGTTTCTCCTTAACATGAAGAAAGGAGATCACTCTCTGACCCAGACTTTAGTTGCAATAGAACCTGGAAAGGTGAACTTTTTTGGATCCCCAACCAGCATGGCCACTGGTTGTATTAGCTGGTGGATTTTGAGGGCTGTAGACCAAAAAAAGCTCTAGATTGTCTCAGACCCCTTTCAAAAGTTGGGAAAGAGAGCTGTGGAGCCAGTTCACACTCCCAGGGGTCTCAGGAACAGGATTAAATATTTGATTCTGAGGATGGAGAACCCACCTGGGCTTCTTTGAAGAAAGAAAAGAAGCATCCCAGTATGGAGGCTGTGGAGCAGTTCTTGCTCAGTTTACCTGCTCTAGATTCCTTTTCTTTTTCAGCACAAGAGTTGAATTCCCTAAGGTATTCTGCTGCATACAGGTTTCTGCATAGGCAAAAAAGTTATTGCATGTTTGTACAAAGGTTGGAGAGCATGGGTGCAGCAAAGGGTGGGAAATGCACCCCCTCAACACCCCCTCTCCCTTAAGGATGGTGCTAAAATCCATCCCTCAACCAAGGCATTACCCAACTAGGGTCATCATGCACCTAGCAATACTAATGCATCTTTAAAGGGATGCTCTGAGAAGAAAAAGAAGTCTTGGCCTCCCTGGTTTTGATTCTCTGGGCAACTCACCCAAGACAGGTAACTCCCAGAACAAAGGCAGGGATGGTGAACAAATATGCCCTACTTTTTAATGCCTTACAGTTGTCAAGGATTTGGGACATAGGTGTACAAAACAAGGTCAGATCAATAATAGTATCAGTTGCGGAAGGTATTCCTAATTGCTGTCATTGAGTGTGCAGCTGAAGATCAGGTGAGAAACTGTGCATCGACCAGGCACTGTCACTGTGTTGTGGCCACTACCGTGAGGTACTTCTATAGTTCCTGTGCCTGTCATTATTCAGTATGGCCTTCAGCCAATATCACTGCCTTACATGGGGTCCTGAACCTTAGCTGATGGCAATACTGAAAGAACAATAACAATGTGGGTTCCTCCATCCAAGCAGTGCTCGTAAATGGGAGCTTGGAATTACAGTGTGTGTTGCTACTACACTTTGATCAAGCTTGCAGTCTGGAGTTCGCTATAGTTGCTGAGGAATTATTTAAGAGACCCTCGCTGGGAACGTACAGGCAAACAACTCACCTTGAGCTTTGCTTTGAGAGTTCAGTTTAGAGGGCTTCGGTTTTTTGCAAAGAGTTCTTCTTCCTTCCTTTTGGCTGGCATTTTCCCATTGTCTTTCAGACCACAAACCGATGATAAATGGTCAGTTGTGATAAATACCCATTTGAGGGTTGATGGGGGAAGAAACGGCATTCTTGGAGTCTTGTTGAAGCTCTAAATTCTCGGCAGTCACTCAGGGGTAGGTGGGGCTTTTACTTGGTGGGGTTACCAGAGAAGAACAGGTCGTAGGGCTGGTATCT
The DNA here is from genome assembly GCA_948474755.1 of Ctenosaura bakeri. NCBI lineage: Eukaryota > Metazoa > Chordata > Lepidosauria > Squamata > Iguanidae > Ctenosaura > Ctenosaura bakeri. Next base: position 95,788 of record CAOLHI010004565.1, read on the forward strand.
GGAATGATTTGGAACTAGCTTAAAAACAGTTCGCTTGGTCCCAAGCATCTGAATACCCATTTTCTTATGTCCACTTTTTAAAAAAAATTGTTGATTCAGTAACTGCTATGATCAGGCTCACTGGATTGCTGTCAGTTTTATGAACCTGTCCAGCTTGGCTCCTCCTTTGCAATATATGGCACTTGGCTAAGGCAGGTGGCCTTGGCTGATAGTTCTTACACCCTACCCCCACCTGCCTAGAGATCAATTTAGGAAATTGTACCTTATTGATCCCATTAGATCTCTCTCTGGCCTTTGGTACTATTGAACATGTGGTGTTAGTGTTATAACACCAAGGGCAAGTGTGTGTTTATGGGTGGCTTTGCTAATTGCTGACAGGGACATCTAAGAGGGTGGTTTGACAGATGATAGTGACTCGACTCAGACTCTTAATTTCCCTCCTGCTTAGTGTCTCTGCGAGGCTGCTAGGTGAGTGCTCGTCAGGTTCCTCTAGTCCTCCCTCTCGTTGTCCTGTCTTGTCACTTGCAGGCTGACTGGGTGCTGCTCAGAAGGTGACTGTTCAGAGATGTAATGGTGGCTAACAGATCAAGGAGGAGGGATGCTGAGGCCAAGCTTATGGGGATTCTGGGAGTTGGAATCCAAACAGTAACTTTCCTAAGCTCTGCCCTGGTATTTTCCTGGGCCTACTGTGTGGTAGTTACCAAGTCAGTGACATCTTTTATCACTGTCTGGTTTATTTCTTCATCTCCCACTCCTTCAATGCCAGCTTTGTTAGACAAGGATATGTTCTCTGCAAAGCAGCCCTTTCAAAATGCCTTGTAAGCTTTTGCTGTTACCTCAGCCCACAGTGAGCCCGATCTACCAAATGGGGAAGGGTGGCTTATTTTGCCATCATTCCTCTGGATTTCCCTGTTGCGAACACAGCAGAAGATTGCAGAACCACCAGCTAGCTACTGAGAAGACCTCTGCCAGGAGCCTGGAGCTCCCCAGGGTGCTGAAACAGGGTGCTGAACCCCTGCCACATGTAGTCCGTCAGGGAAGCCAAGAGAGCATGGAAGAAGTTGTTTTCTCAGCCATTTGGCAAGCAGCTTGCCTCACTGGTCATTCTGGGAGTTGTAATCTAAAAAAGTAACTTTTCCCAAGCTCTGAAGCATTTTATATATATATATATATATATATATATATATATATATTCATATTCATATTCATATATATATATATATATATTCCACTTTTCTCCCAGATGGGATTCAGAGCAAGGACTTATCAGTATTACCTTGTGAGACTGAGAATGCAAGGTGAGGCTTGCAAATCCCTATTAAAAATGGCACTGAGCAGAGATGGAGGCAGCAGCAAGCCCCCTCCCACTTCTGCCTTGCAAAGAAACCCCACCTCCTGGAAGGCAGAACTGGGCAACTGGCATGCTCCCCACCATAGATTCAAATGTATTGTGTACTGTACATTTGAATCTGCAGTGGATTGAATCCATGAATCATACTGTACCTTTTTGTGTGTGTTAAATATAGTTTTTTTGGGGGGGATATAGATATTTTTGATATATTTTTTCTACTTTCACAGGGGTGCTGCACCTCTAACCCCTGCAAATGGAGAGGGATGGCTGTATTTATAGTAACATTTATGTCTGACTTTTTCTCCACTTGAGTTCGGAGAGGCATACTTGCCTTTCTACTTTATCCTCACAGCAGCCCCGTGAGGTAGGTCAAGCTGAGAGAGAGAGAGAGAGAGAGATCCATCATCACCCAATGATTTTCTTGGCCCGATGAAGACTAAAAGCTGGATCTCCTATGTCTCAGTCCAATGCTCAAACCACTGAAATACATGGGGTCTTAGGAATTTGCGGGGGGGGTCCACAGTAGCATTTTTTCAAGTTAATATTGACGATTAGAGATGCCAAAGGGTTTCATTCTCATGCCCACACCTAAGAAGGAATGCTAGAACATTTTCAGCTGGCTTCAAAAACTTTGTGAAAAGCAGCCCCAGACGGAACTCACTTGAAGTTTTCTAAGCTCAAAGTTACAAAGGCATAAATTATGTTTGGTCTGGTCTGAATCTGAGAGAAAAGGCGATAAGAGAGTTGCTTGGGGAGCCATGTTTCTTCATGTTTCTCACACTCCCAGTTTCTTTGCACTGAATGCTTCTGTTGTATCTGTGTTTATGCTGTGACAATGACTCCTCTCTGATTTTATTCTCTTCCATCTGCCTGAACCTGCTACTTGCAAAAACTGAAAGTGCTTGTTCTTGTTTTTTGCAGTGTGTCTGTGTGGGTGTTCGGAAGTGCCTTGGAATAAATACAGTTCATCTACATATATTCTGTTTTAACAAACAAAAGTTTGTGGGGTATTTTTTGGCTTCTTTGCTGGCTGTTTTGTTGTTCAAAAGTTGTATATTTTTGTTTGTTTTTGTTAAACTGAATATGAGTTAATAAGAAATTGATTAATAAGAGCCCTTGTCCTTTTGACCACAGCCATTTATCTAAATTTCTCTTTTCTGCTTTTGTTCCCCCTTGAGTGTGGGGGAGGAAAGCCATGTCTATGCGCGCATGAAATAAGGACCCTCTGTTCCTCTCAGAATGCCAGGTAAAATGGGGAAGATGTAGTCTTAAGAGTTTTGGTGAATTCTTATTCCACAGAGCTGGGTTTGTGCAGGCGGCAGGCCATGAATAAATTCATCAACTTTCTCTTCTCCCTCTCCAGCCCCCCTCTCCCAGCCGTGAACCTTACTGTCATAAGCCAATCTTACAGCCAGCAATTCCCACATCTCTGCCACGTGGCTGGGAGTGAAGTCGTGGAGAAGACGGGGGGGGCCTCCTCTTTCAGAAGAAGCTAATAGGGAAGGCCCGGCAGGCTTGGGAATTTAGATGAGGGGGGCAGGCAAAAAGGGGATGGCTTCCTGAGGCAACCTTTTGCCACCTGTGCTTCTGATCCATCCATCACGGACACCCCAGAGGCAGCCGGCCGGCAATTAGACATTCACAGCCTGAAACATCACCAGCCCATCCACCCTCCCCCTGAGAAAGCCTGGTGGTGGCAAAGACCTTGGAATAAAATCTGTATTTATGGTGTATGAGGGAGGCCCCCTCCCCTCCCAGCTCAGTGTCGATGTCACTCTTGGCATGCCAATGTCCTTGCCCAGACTCTGGTCACCTCCTCCCTCACCCCTTTTGGGTTTATCATTTGAAATAATGATTTTATACTGGAATAAGAGATTTCCCCCCAGGTTAAGATGTGACTGATAGTTTAAGGGGGAAAAACTATCCGGTGAGAGAGACTAAATACTTTGAAGCAGCCTGTTCATCAACTGCCTTTTGTGGTTAGACTTGCCATAAATAAAGATCAGAGTTCAGGGGTGGCATAGGAAATCTTAAATCTAATCAGATTTGACCCGTTTTGTTAGTCTAGGGAAAAGATTAAGAAAGGGGACACTGCAAATGTTCTCCTTTCCTACCAGAGCAAAATTGAGGTCTGTTTGTTAGGAAGTGTTTGAGTGGTAATGCCAACTACCTCTCTTAGAGCTAGAAATAGGGTTGTTGTTCCAGCTCCTATAGCAAGACAAATGGTGAACTACAGAACTCTACCTGCAGAGCCATGCTTACCGGTATACTGTGGTTTGTTTAGAAAGGCTTTTCCAGTCAAGCTTATGTATGACTTTTGTGATTTTGAAAGCCTATGAGTAACTTCTGCAGAATTCTTTTAAACAACTGATCATTCAAGGTGCTGGTGTTTGCTCATCATAGGTTATTGTTATGACTATTGTGGAGAACATTTAGCCATTGTTTTCTGTTAATCATGGCTTGTTACTGCACAGCAGACAACCCAAAAAACCTTGTGGCTTACCTTCTCAATTTCTGGTTTGTTTTTCTTTTGTTTTTCTCTCACCCCTTTTGTCATCTCCTGTTTAAGGTTGATCAGTCAAGGAAACAAGCCACAATTGTAGTTTTAGATGTTATGACAAGCTGTGGTTTAAACAAACCTGAGTTAATGTTACCCTGATTTCTGGGGGTCCCGGGAGGGACACCTAAGTGCGCTCCAAATATTGCTAAGTTGGGGGAATTAGCAAGGAGCACAAGCTAGCAATACGAGAGGCAGGGTAACTTAGCGAGATCTTTAACCCTATGTTTACGGGGTCGGGCTGCGACAAGAACTAGGCAAGTTATTCAATTAAAAAGATTTTATTAAACTCTCCTTAATAAAGCAAACAATGACACACGCACTCACGCACTCATCCAAGAACTATAGAAGCAGAAAGTGAGGAAAATTGATAGGGGTTTTCAGAGGGTTTCTGGGGTGATACTCCACCTGATCCTGCAGTCAGGGATAGGAGAAATAGAGTTCGATGCTGGGGATCGTAGTAGCTCAGCACGTGGAGGCTGTGGGGAGGCTCGCTGAACAGAGCAGCAGCAGTTCGGGATGCAAGGCACGGGTGTTCCAACAAGTAGCTCAAACTTGGGGTTTTTATAGGGAAGATTGTACCTAGAGGCTAGCCCTCTCCCGAGGAGAACAATAGGGTTTTTTAGTGGAGACAAAGCCTCCGAAAGGTCAAAATGAGAATTGATGAGATTTAGCCAGCATTGCCAATTGTTAGAACAGTATGCAGATGAGGAGCGCTTAGTGTTTGTATAGAGCAAGCAGTTCGGGGCTGAGAGCCCTTGCATTAGCTTAATGGTCGGTTGTGTCTGGAGGGCACTACTGGCTGTGCGGCAAATGGTTGTTTAATGGCCTAGACCTAGCGTGCATAATTAAGGCCATGCAGCCGCGCTTGCCTACACAGGCTTTTCGTGACCCTCTCAGACATGTGGAGTTCATCTTATGGAGTGCCACATGGAAATATTAACCATAACCAATATGAAATTGTAGACCTTGGGCTGGGGCCAGATAACCGCAGTAACATTAAACCAGAGTTTGTAAACTAACAATAAAGCATGGGTTCAGATTGTGGTTTGTGGCAGGCTCAAAATCATTGACTTATTAGCAGAGATTGGTTTGTATATTATAACAAGCATATTTTAACAACCCAAACTATAGCTTTTTATGGCATATAAACATAGTCAGTGCCTGATATGAACTAGGAACTGCACATAAACAGAAGATGTGAGTTCCTACCTGCACGCTTATAATCTAAAAGCAGACAAAAAGGAGGGTGGCGGCATCACAAGGAAAAAGGAAAACTTCTAATCTATTTCTTTGCTTTCCCAGGTCAAGAGCTAAACAGCCTTCACTCCTTCACTGTGCTCCTCCACAATCATTCACAGACTGTGATCAGGTTTATTTTTTTTAAAGCATGAGCATTCTGTTTAAGAATTCTTGTACTGATTGAGCAACCTGCTCAGAATTCATACTAAAATGTGGGATCCACCAGATATAGGTTCTGATCTTTGATGCAGTCAACAATGCTCTCCCTGTCAGAGCTTGGCAAAGTTACTGTGTGAATCTCAGAGCTATAGTCCCAAAGTAACTTTTCCAAGCTGCGCTCCCTATCTCTCAATCTACCCTTAGTTCCCTATCTGTAAAATGGGAATATTAATTCATCTGCCCAGGGTTATTACAAAGATGAGTAAGGAAGGTATTGTAAGACATTTAACATACTGTAAGTACTATAACAATGATTTATTGTAGCGATGACTATGCAAATATATCAATTTGCATAATATACTCTAAAATGGCAAATTAGCATAATTTTATTTGCTGGTCTTAAAATTCTTAGTACTTTTAGGGCAGGATTTTATTTATCTTGTTAAGGAAGGTTACTGAAGGCTGGCAATCATTATCTTTCTGTCTGTCTGTCTCTCATTTGTACCCTCCTGCCTCTCCTCCCCAGAGATCCGAACAGCATACGTGGGGGAGTACCCCATTTCATCAATAACTACCCTATTAGGCTAGGCTGAGAGGCAATGAATATCTCAGGATTACTCAGCACACTTCATAGCAAAGTAAGGATTTAAACTTGGGTCTCCTAGATCCAGGCCAGGTCTCTTCAAATGACAGATATGATGTTCAGTGCAGATTTACAATAAAGCAGTCCTTCAGGAATGGCTAAAATGACATGTTCTGATTTGTAGGACCTTTTAGGGTAATCTGATATCTACATGCAATAAATGCATGCTTCTTTATTATTCATTTGTTGCATGGAAGTCAAGCATCTTTCATTATATTAGTGCATTTGTTCAAGCTAAGTCCTGTTCCCTGATATTCAGGTGATAGTTGGTTGGTGGAAATCTTATTCTCACTGCCATCCCATGTACAATCTGAGCTTCTACACACCCCACCCCCTCCGTGCAATGATATATACTTTTCCCATCAGGTAGTAATTTTTTTAAAAAAAGAAACAAGAAAACCTAAAGCAGAGGTGGGCATAATATAGCATGTGGCCCCAAGTCTTGTTTTTTTAGGCCCTCAGCCCCTCAAGGCTCCCTGAACCACTCCTTTTTCCACCCCTCCCAAATATGAATTCCTTTTCCTGGGGCAGCAATTAAACTTTTAAAATAGGTGCAGGGAGTCTATGCACTATTTAACATCTAAAAATACCAGTTTTTCAAAATGAGATGCGGGCTTCTTGCTGCTTCTGTTCTGTTGTTGTTTCTGCCTGCCTGCCTGCCTTGTCTTCCTCCTTATATTTATTTATATTCCACCTTTTCCTCAGTCTGGGACTCAAGGTGGCTTACGAAGGCTAAAACAGATACAACTAAAAAATTCACATCATATAAAGTAAAAAAAAAAATACAGTTGAGAAATCAAGAGAATTAAAGACAGTTAAAAGTGTAAAAAAATTATACAGCGCAGCACATTCTGAAAGAACCTCTGAGCAGTCAGTCCTCAAAGGCCTGCTGAAACAAAACAAAACAAAACAAGTTTTCACCTGCCTACAGAAGAATAGCAAGTAGGGCACCAGTCTAACTTTTCTAGGAAGGGAGTTCCAGAGCCTGGGAGCAGCCACCAAGAAGACCCTCTTCCATGTTCTTGTCTTCTCTTCTGACATTTTTGGCATTCTCTGCATCCCCTAGAAAAAAGAGCCCCCAGACCTAAGGAAGCAAACACATCCCAAAGCATGCCTAGTCAGAAAAAGCATGGCAGAGCGAAATCTCCTGCTTGAGCTCTTATAGTAAAGGTGGAGAATGTATGGCCCTCCAGATGATGTAGGAGTTCAACTCCCATCTCCCTCACCATTGCCTGTCTTAGCTGGGGTGGATGGGAGATGCAGTCCAACAACATCTGGAAGATCATACATTCCCCACTTCTGTGCCTTGTATGAGAGCCAGGCTGGCTGGAACCTTGAACAGAGGCTCTCCTGCCAGGATATGAAGATAAACTACAGCATTTTGTTGCAGGTCCCTACCTGTTAATAATAAATGATGCCCCCTTCCCAGCTAGCCCATCACTCGTGGTTGATAATACTTGCCTGGGATGTGCATGCGAGCCTGTGATGGATAGGCTGTATGATGTCACTAGTAATAGAGGATATAATTCTTTCTCCTGCAAGCCCTACGCCAAAAGTTGTGAAGCTTTGTCAAAGCCTTTTAAAATTCTATATTTGACTGAGGATACATGAGTACCCTGCCACTATCTCAGCCTCAGCTGGGAATGCCTGTGTAATTCTTTAACAAGAAAAAGAGGCAGAGCTTGAGAACTTACTGTATTTCTAAAAACTAATTTGTTGCTATTGCTAGGTCTTTCTCTTTAGTCAGCTTTTGGCAATTCACAGGTCACTTTTAATTGGAGATCATTTTCCTACCTCCTTTCTTGTTACATTTTTAAAAAGGTTCTGAAATGTTCTAATTCAGTGCTTGGCTTTATTGTGATAGCTTATTGCCCTTGGTCATCCACTAGACTGCTGGGAAAGTGTAGGTTTTTAAAAGGAGGGAAGAACCAGATGACCATATGACTAAAAAGACTCAGACAGATTTTTTAAAAAAAGAAAATTCATGGTTAATTAGACCAACAAAGTTTAACTGTGTCTTCGTTGAGGCAACTGTAAATATTAATTAACAAATAATAAAGTAAAAACAAGAAAACAAAATGTGACAACAGACTTCAAAAGCATTCATAAGAAACCTGTCAGGATACAAAAAGATGAATCATGAAACAGCTTTCCACTCCTAAGCATGGTGCATGTATTCATCACACTATTTGTTTAATTTTGTTTGTTTGTTTGTGGCTCTTTTTTAAATTGCTGTTTACCTGTAAAAGCTGCCAGAGCTGTTTACAATACATACAACTAATAAGATAGGAGTGTCCCTCCCTGTAACCTTACCTTCTGAAAGAAAAATCACAAAAGCGGGAAAAGGATGGGGAAGGAAAAGGGAGGAAAAAGCAAACTCAGACAACAGTTGATTACAGTTATTGTTGTGTGTCTTCAAGTTGTTTCAGACTTATGTCAACCCTAAGGTGACCCTACCATGCAGTTTTCTGGGGCTGAGGGGGTGTGATGTTCCCAAGATCACCCAGTGGGTTTCCCTGGCAGAGCAGGGAATCAAACCCTGGTGTCCAGGGTTGGAGGCAAACCACTACAACACACTGGCTCTCACAAAGTCCATACAGTTTCAGTCTGTTTCATGACCAGCTGGAATGTAAGTAGTGCAGGGAATGGAGGAGCTGGGGGAGGCTGGCCTTTCACCAGATTCAATCTGCTGATACTGTGGCTGTGCTTTTTCCACCTCTCTCTAGTCCCTCCAGCATTTCACAGTTAAAAACTGGAACACATGTGACCAAGCAACATCAAGAGTGTAGTCAGCTTGGCAAAAGTTATAAATGAGGAAGAACACACAATCTAGAAGTGGCTGTAGCAGTTTGGTTTTGTCTGAGCTTATAGGGAAGGGCAAGATTCTTCCTTTCTTCCCTGCTGAGTTAACTACTTTTGTACTTCAAATGCAGTTTTAAATAAGCAGAAGACAAAGGGGGAAAGTGAAAGAAAAGAAAAGAAAGAAAGAAAGAAAAAAAGAAAGAAACTGAGACGTTTTAAAAGCTGTTGAAAAAAGTAGGATGACAGAGGATTAATAAGAACTTTCCCTGCCAGATTGGGGCAGTTGGAGGGTAAATGAAACAATTCAAGAAACAATTTGTGTGTTTCCAGTCATGACTAGAGAACAGCCCTGCACCTCTTTATCAGTTTACAATCTCTGTTCTTATTATCTGTTTGTCTCCATGGCAGATTATGAGGTTCACAAAAGCGGACATTGTGCACAGCCCCCCACTAATGTTAATACCACTTCATGCCTTTGAGCTTAGTTAGTTTAGGGTCTCATAGGGGAAGCCAAAACACAAATAATTCCCCCTTGAGCAGATGTAGTAAATCTTCTGCCTTTGCAAGTGAGAAGTCTGTCTACCACGCGCTTAAGGTAATATATGAACCTCTTTCCCTACCCTTGCCTAGCCACAGCCTCTCACTTTTAGGACAGTCAGATCCTGCCCTGGGACACCATCTAAATGGGGGGTCAGGTTGGTTCTAAACCCTGTTGGCTCATTAAGCCTAAGGCTTCAGTCCTTGGTGACCCCTGCAACTATTCGTTTGTTTTTTCTTCCCTGTGGAATGATTGCTACATGGTGTGGGAGTGTGATGTGTGTGTTTTGGAGGAGAGGGCTGGGAGAGTGTGGGAATAGGCCTCGCTGTCTCTGTTGTCTCCTTCTGGGAGATCACATTGCCATTTAATTTGCTGTATTTCTCGATTCCCTCCATCCTCACTGCCCCTTTAGAAAGAATCAACACTGTAGCAGGGGCTTCTACACATTCTTGTCAGTGGAGTGTTTAGAGTCAATGATTTGCTAAGAGAGAAAATAAAAATAACACCATCGATTCTGGTTTCTATTCTTGGCTCTTGGAGGAAAGTGAGATCAGATGCAGTATTAGAGCCAACATTTCTGGGTTTTGTTCCCAGTCAAATGTAAACACACAGGAAGCCAAATGAGACCATTCATTTATCCGTTTCAATGGTGAGGAGCCAATGGCTTCCAGATGTTTTTGGAATTCCTATCAGCCTCAGCAAACATGACCAGTGGTCACATGATAGGAGTTACAGTCCACACCACAGTCTGCCTACCCCAGATGTACATTTATTCTGGGGTAAGTGCTCTGTGGACCACCAAACATAGGACTACAACTCCCATAATTCATGACCATTGGCCATTCTAGCTGGGGGCTGATAGGAGTTGGATTAGTTGAGTCTGAGATTTGGACTCCAAAAAGTAACTTGTCTAAGCTCTGCTTTTCACAAGATGCTAGAGATTGAATTGTGGGGGGGGCTTCTTGCAGCAGTGCATGTGTTGTACCCACAAAGTAGGGTCTTCTCCTAACAAAGGAGAGATTGTCAGGGCTTTGAATTCCATTGTACACTATCATGATGTGCAGATGTCATGTAGTTGTTGCCATCTGACACATTCTCTCCTGCCGTTTGCACAGGCAGAAATTTCCCTTGCACTCAGAGCAAATGTTTGGGAAAGTCAGGTGCTGGACGCTTCTCTTATGAGTTACAGCTGTTAAAAGAGATGAAGCATGCAGCTCCCACATTTTGATATCTTATGAACTTTTAGAAACTAATCTCTTGCCTCAAGGGTGCCTTACTACCAAATGCTGGGGGAGTAAATGGTGTGAGTGTTGAGGTGCCATGTGTCTGTGTGCCTGCACAGTAGGAAGCCTTACTTATAAAGTCTCTAGATGGCTTCTAGATACAGGGCTGCACTAGATGGATTTTTTTTTCTGAGTTAGAAAACCATTGGGTTTATACTTTCCTGGAATATAGGTAAGGCAAGGGAAACCACTCAAGCTGACTGGTGACCCTGCTGATGTGGAGAGAGAACAGTTTGTGATGGGGCCATTTGGGAAGTGTAAAACAGGTGGGGATGTGACTTAAACTCAGCCTGTATGGCTGGATGGCCTGAGGAGCTTAAAAATCGTGCACCTTCATGCTGTCTGAGAAGCATGGCATGCTTTATGAGCGGCCTGACTGTGGATTCATTCATACCCTGGATGGGGGAAGGGAATCATGCAGCATCTTAGATGTTACTGGACTACAGCTTCTAGCAATCCTTTAACATTGGCTATGGTGGCTAAGGCTGCCGGGAGTTGTTGTCCAATATCTAGAGAGTGATCACTTCCCATCCATGCCATAGGTGGAAGTGGGAATGGAAGCATCCCTAGTCCCAGCTTTTTTCAGGGCTAGGTTTGCTGCTGAGCAGGGCTGGAAAACCTACTTTGGATGTCAGCCCCCATCAGCCCAACCTAGGATTGCCAGTGGTTAGTGGCTGTGGGAACTGTAGTGCAAAATCTCTGGGGCCCAAAGCATCTCTGCCCTGCTCAGGTGGATGGCCATTGTTAGGGCTCTGATGAAGCTCTTTCTCTGAATCCCTCTGCTGTGAGAGCTGAGGGTGTGTGTGTGATAGGAGCAGCTTTACTGTTAGACAGAGTGAGAACCAAACTACATACTGTGCTGAAAACCTAGCAGACAGCTGAGCTTCACTTTCTTTTATGATTTCAGGTAAATGTCCATGGACAAAATCTGGACTGAGACCATTGAGTAGGAAAGCTCACTAGAAAAGACAATAATGCTTGGTGAGATAGACACAAATATCTCCACTGGCATCAGTTAATTTTTGAGCCTCTAGAGGTCAGATTTAGGAGGTAAAACCTGAGGGGTATTTAAACCTTATCTACCTGTGCATGGTGGTCCAGAGCTAGCTCAGTCTCTGGTGTGCCTAGTTGAGAGTAAGAATGAAGGTGAGTTTGAGCCGCATGCTGTATCTTTAACAGAGCAGGTAGGTTAGTCCTGGTGGCGATACAGTTGCACTCTGTATAGAGCACCAAATCATAGTGATGTGAGAACAATCAATGTATGTCACCTTTGTGAGGTGAAGGCAGTCTGTGGGGGGTGCTTTGTAAGGGTCTCCAAATTTGAGCTGAGAAAGACTGTATTTGAAATGGTAGCACAGAGCCTAATTCTCACCTCCTCCCAGACCTCGAAGCCACACTATTCGATTTTACTTCTGCTCAGCCCCAGCCCTCTTCTAGAAATAAAGGCTATTTCTGCACTAGACTATTATAGTGCTATTATTCCACTTTCAACATCCTGTGGAATCCTGGAGTTTGCAGTTTAGGGGGGTCCAGCCGGCCCCTCCCTAAACTGCAAACTCCAGAATTCCATAGGATGTTGAAAGCGGAATAAGAGTGCTATAACAGTCTAGTGCGGAAATGGCTAAAGACCAAAATCAGGAGCACTCCTTGTTCCCTGAATGGAGGGAGCTTCCACTGGCTTTTCTTCCCTCTGCTTCTTTGTGGGACTGACTTCCTTGGATCAGTCAGGAATAAAATCAAGTCCACCTTCCTCCCTCTCCTCCTTCTCTCCCCCCGCCCCGCTGTACAAGAAGAGAGAGAGAGAGAAAGAGGGAGGGACTAGAAATGGACTAAGAAACCTGTTGGATATTATTAATAAAACCCTTAGCCTGCTCTGGCATTGTTGGCCTCTGATTTCTGATGCCCTACTCTCATCTCAAGAGACAGACAGTTTAAAAATTTTGAGCCTGAGAGTCTAATTTATCATAAACACAAGAAAACAACGCTTGTGTTTCATCACACCTTTTCAGTTCTGTTTGCCCAGTGCAATCTCATGTTTTGTGGTGAATTTAGAGCTTTTGACTGCTTACTGTGTGTATGAGAGAGTTAAATTATCTGTCTTCTCACAATTCTCTAATTAACCAGCAGATTAAATTAAACAGAACAGTATCTCAATAAAATTGATTTTCTGAAGAATAAAGCCATAGCTAGTGTTATGAATTACCTATTCTGTGTTTTTTTTTCTGCCCTCCCCCTATGCACGGAAGAAGGATACTAAAAATGGTGACATTTAGGAATATGTTTCATCTGTGAAATATAAATAAATGGTACTGTAAGTATCTTTTTTTTTCTCTGAGTGAAGAATTCTGTGTAAACTGATAGCTTGCTCCAGACATTTTGAATGTAGGTTGTGCCAATAAAGGCAAGGCTTCCCTTTCAAAAAAAAAAATCCTTTGCTGCTGGGGAAAATCATCTAAAACGTCATTGCTTGGATCAAGAGTTGCAGGTGGCCTGTTTACACCACTAATGAGTGAAACCTCCATGTGGGGGTGGAGGCAAGGGATGCAATTCCTATTAAAAAGACACATTTTGCACTTCTCAATTATTAATGAGTGAATGAATAAATGATTTATACAATGCCGTCAACATCTACAACCCTTTACAGACATCCATAAGCAAAAAAAGGCACATTGTCGCACCCCAAGTATCCTAACAATCTAAATTTTAACAGTGGAGAAGACACAAGAGACTGGGAAGGAGGAACCAAGACAAATAAGGCACATAGTGATGTAGTAGGGCCAGGACTCACAGAGTTGCAGTGTCAAGACCTTCTGATTAGCAGGGATAATGCTGTTGGCTGCTTTCCTGTCCCTCTGAGCTTAGCTGAAGTCCTTATGGTAACTGTGGGTGGGTGAAGGAGTGGCAATGGATAGTCCCAAGACCAATATATTACTGTTAGCTGTTTCTGCTTCAGTGTAAAGTATTTTGGTGGTAGCTTGGTCTCAAACTGGCAATCAAGGTGCTTTAGCTGGTATAGATTAGGAGGGGAAGGTAGAACTGGGGTGTATTGATACGGACCAATCCAGCTATCTGCATTTTTGGATTCTTCTTGGGGGCAGGGCTGTGGAGATGTTCATAGTGAGCACCTCAGCTTTGAAATTATCACTTCCTCATTGAAGGGACAAATATACAAAAAGAGGTGCTGCTCAGGGAAAGAGGAGGGGAAGAGGATGAA